>BPLR01007247.1:0-87819 GCA_021605095.1 Caerostris extrusa
CATGTCCCTTTAATCTCTTTTCTCTATAAGCAATAGGGCTGAGGTTTAGGAGTGCTGAGGGCTTTGTTGCTAGACACTGTTACAAAGGTGAGGAAACTCGATGGCGTTTCGCAGATCGTTTCCAGCCTCTTGCCTCGTCGTGAGGTCGGACTACCTAATCGGAGTTCCGGTTCTACCATACGGTACGCAAATGCGGGTGGTTCCTGAAAAGGTGCTTGCCGCATTGCCTTCATTCTTCCTTTGCCTAACTGAGCCAAGCCAGATTTCTGCGCGAGCTCTCATCACCCACAGAAGCTTTCAGCGCTTTCCCACCTTCCATGAGACCACAAGGATTCTGCAGATCCTGGGTCTCAGATGCATTGCTGCCGACCAAGTGGGATCAGGAAACGCAACATACAAGAATACGTGTGCAATTGTGTTATTATCTTTGTATTGTTTCCAGTTATTTCGTTTAACGTGTTAAAACATAATATTTATATTGATATACAAATGCTCTAATAAGTGATAATTTTTTAATTCTGGCACGATTTTGGTTATCTTACAGTATGTATGTTTCTTTAAAACTTACTTTCGTTTGTTGTTAGAAATTTCAAAATCATATGTGGTTAGATGAAATTGTAACCAAATCGTCAATATTTACCGTCCAGTTGATTTTGGTTTTGTCTTGAAAGTTCAAGCTCCCCATTAGTCCAGGCCGATCCACTTTACGAATCCAGTTGTATTGTCCTTGCCATCTGTCCGCGCACTTGTCCTCTTCAAGATCTGGAAGCTCTGAGTCAAAAATGAAGACAAAATTAAAGAGATTCAAGAAACCCGGAAAGAACCCACTAAACATGTAATTTTACTTATAATTTTCAGGTATTTCCTTGTAAGAATTGAGGAAAATTTTTTCATTACAATATCCTTGCGATATGTTCACAGTAATAGAGTTAAATAAGTGGGAGAAAATTGTCCTGTAGCACGGCATAGTTATAAATCTATTTCCTATAACACAGTTTTGAAAATTTGAAAATTCTTTCTGAAATAAGGCAATTTTTCAATACTATTTTCTTCTAACACGGTTTAGGAATCAAAAGATTAGCATGAATATTATTTGGCTCTAACAAGATTTAATAAACAAAGTTCCTTCTAATACAATGTCTTAGGACAAGGGTCGCTCTAACATTATTCAAGAATATTTGTAGGAAAATCTCTCTATGATGATATTTTTATAATACTAGGCTTAAGCATATGGAAAAACCCCTTTAACACTGAAAAAAATGTTAGGCGAAATCCAAATCTTGTTAAAGCTTTTTTATTTGAGAGTATATCTCAGTGTTAGATATGCATCCGGTCTTAGAGCTTTTTGAATTTATATGCATTTTGTTCACGGAGTACTAAACATATTAAACAGCCTTTTGCGTCATATAAGGAGATATATATTCTTCTCTTATTAAACCCAACCGCTTCAACCTATACAGAAAGCTTAGAAGGCTTCTGAGAAAAATAGAATTCCCTATTGAATAAGCCAGCAAGAATTCCCAATTCCTTGCCCAGAGCGGTCGAAGGGGCCTGCTTTAGCCTTGTCACGGGCCATGACTACTTTTACAGTATGAATAAGAATTACCTGTATAGAATAAGACTGGCTGCTACAGATATCTGCCCCCTGCAACTATAGTGTGCCCATAACTAGAGAGCACCTCATCATATGCCCTACTGTTCTTAACTGTATCCATTTTTGTGTTACTGTCAATGCCTTTAGGACAGTTTTTGTCGTTCTTTATTGTATTGAGCTGCTCGTCGACTAATGATCGAGAGATCGGAGACGGGCATTGGGTAAAAAATACTAAAAACACGTTCCGTTTTCCTTTTCTATAATGCACTAAATATTTTTGGGCATGTATTATTATTAAATCATTTTATTAAATGTTATGTTATACATGAGGGTTGCTTAATAAAGAATTGAGAATCAAGTATTAAAAATATACATATCGTAAATTGAATCACAAATAACTCAGATAATGTTTGGGTGGCGGAAAATTTATAAATAAATGGCCACACGGCAACCGATTTTAAAATTTATCTCTCGTTCACAGAAATCCGTTTGTGACATGTGAGGAAGATATACCCTTTCAGTGGCTTAAACAATTCAAGAAAGAATGGGCTTCGTTTTCCAAACAATGTGGTTCGATTTCGCGTGGGATATCATGCTAAAACTGTTTCTTTTATTGTTTCTAGAATACTGTCGAGTAATAATAGATGATCTGGTTTAAATATTACACATTTTTTAAGGTATTCACCTTGGGGTTGGGCCAATTATATGGGAAATGGATCTTATCGAGCTGGGTGATGAGATAAATATCCGAATCTTATATGTTTTAGAAACCAAAGGCATTCTTCCTTAATATGTTTGAAAGCTCAAAATGTTATTGGTCGTGATGTTAATGGCCGTGTCCACACAGTGATTTATATTTCTATGTATCTATTTCTTATTTTGAATTACAAATTTGTATGATAAGAAAATGTTTAGTAATCTAACTATGCCATTTAAACAATGAATATGCTGTTTGTGTTATATGCAACAGCAAAACAGGTACAACAGCAATTGGTACACCATACAGGAATTAGTATATAAATACTATATAATATATATTTTTACCTGCTTCTGGACAATTTCCACTGAAAAGTTTGATATCATCAATTGCTACAAGAGCTTCTACAGGAGTGTTTAAGCCAGCAGTAAATTGAACTGAGGAGAAAAAAAAAAAAAAAAAGAAATATGTGCATGATGAAATATATCTGTTTAACATCTAATAGATTGTATATTCTTAAACTTCCTTTAAAAATATAAAAAGGCTTAGTTAAAAATAGGCTTGCTGAGCTAAGTTATGACAGAGCGTTAGAACAAATGACTAATTAAAATACATGAAATATATTCTGTATCTATTTCATTTAATGTGTTGAATGTATGTTTGTCATTCAATTATTTTATGATTTTATCCCTGGATTTCAGATTAATTAGTATTTTATTATTAAACGAAAGCCATGTGTAAATGTACTAGCAAAACGTATAAGATTGTATTCATTTTTACCTGAAAATCAGCAGTAATATTCGCTTTTAACTTCTGCATAAGTCCATTGTCTGTGATCTGTTATGTTTTTTTTGCTTTTTGTAGTCAGCCATTGTCCTGTAAAAGAATTAATGATTCCCTTTTAATATGGATATAACAACTCAGGATTTTGCGCTGCAGTTAAATCATTTTGGAACAAAGCACTTTGCAGTAACAAACTATATTGTTATTTTGAATATAGTACATATATTTTATTGATTAGGTATTGAATATAGTACAATAACTATATTCTAAACCTAATCTCATTAGAGCTCCAATATATTATGAAAAACAGAAATGAAAAATCAAGAAAAATTTTTAAACAATTTGTTTTAAATTAACTTATTATGTGTTAAAAAATGACATTAAATGTATTATATATTAAATTAAATGTATAGTATGTTATTAATTTTTTTAATAATGAATACTTTATCAAAATATGAATATCTTATAAAAAATAATCGTGTCTGACTAAATTAAGTTTTAAAAATCTGTAATAAAAACAATCTAAACTAAGTCATTTATAGTAGCCACAAATATAGTAATCTCTATTAATATAGACAAAAATGAATATTCTAGATCTGCATCTGAGTTGCAAGCAGCGCATGCTCGTTTGGAGAGGGGAGTAGCAACAAGGAGCTATCTATTATCTTTCTTATCTTTGGAAACACATGCATTCTTTCAATGAAATGGGACTGGTTATTGTTTGTTAACGGACTTCCGTTTCTTGCTTATGAAACCTTTGCTGGAGAAGTTATCACCAAATTGATGAACGCAGATGAACAAGGAATTAAAAAGGACATAATTGCAGACATAGTTGAAAACAGGAAACAGAGCAGGGATATTGAAAACACGTACATTAGGAAAAAAATAGACCACCCGAAGATCTAAGTTCGTTTCAAAAATAATTATATTAAGCCGCAAGAACTCTACTTCACTTCGTGGTTTCTCGTATACTCTCCTGAAAGTTGTTACACCTGCAACTCTGATGGCTCTAATACAATGGTGCAGCACAGCAACAAGAAAACTCTTATGATCCTACAAACGAAAAAATTAAAACGAAAGACATTGTGACATTTTTAAATTACCCATTTAATTCCTCATTTTATGAACATTTCGTAAGGACTATGAGTGCATGTTGTATTACAAGAAGAATTAGTAAATATTGTAAATTTATAATTCATTTCATTTAGTGACGATTTACGTAAATCTGGTTTATCCTCTATATGTTTATCTATCCGCAAGAACTTTACTTCACTTTGAGGTTTCTCTTATGCTGTCCTGAAAGTTGTTACACCTGCAACTCTGCTGGCCCTAATACAATGGTGCAACATGACAACAAGAAAACTGTTATCATCCTACAAACAAAAAATTAAAACGGAAGAACATTGAGACATTTTTAAATGGACCCTTTAATCCCCATTTTTTACGAAACCATCGTAAGGACTATAAGTGCATGTTGTACTACAAGAAGAATTAGCAAATTTAGAGTAAATTTATATTTCACTTCATTTAGTGACGATTTATGTAAATCTGGTTTATCCGAATGTTTTTGCTTATGCAAGCTGTGCAAGTTTGGTTCATATTAGTTCGAATAATAGGAATTATACTGTATTTATAAAAGAAGTTATTCAGAAATTTACTGATAATGATATTTTTACTCACTTCCGGCTTTAGAACTTGGATAGTTGATATGTGCTTGTATATAGGCTTCCCTCACGCTACCCCACAACCAGCTAGAACCATCTCCATCAATGTAGAAGTAGAAATGTAGACAGTTTAAAGCACTTTTAGGTTTCTTATATACAGGACTGCTGAGGATAGCTGTCTGAAGATTATCCGCATTTTTGGTACCAATGAACCAGTAACCCCTGAAAATTACAGAAAGGATGCAAATAAGGTTAATTCATTTAGAAGCAAAGAAAGGAAACAAAGTGATCTAATAATCAGTGGAAACAACATGATGGAACAATAGACACCATTTATTATGTCACTATACATTAAGTGTACATTTACATGATATTTTTCTGGAGAACGATTTAATTTTATAATAAAAAAATACAATTATGAGCAGAAAATAATCACATAATTTTAATGAGTAATTTTTTTTAAAATTTCCGAATCTTTCTGACAACGCACAACTTCTTATTACATTCATCCTGGAGTACATTAAAACAACGAGTTTAATTTAGATGGACGATTTTTTGAGAACAACCATAAAAGATGTGCTTGTATTTTTTGATATTCCTTTAAGTATTTTTTTTTTTTTTTTTTTTAACTCTTGAAATAATATATTTGTGAAAGAGGATATTTTCTACAAAAAGTTTCAGTTATAATCAAAAACTTTTTTTCCTCTAAATTCATATACAGAAAAGTATTAAAAGCTTGATTTTTCCACTCAAGGTTAATACCTTTCATCAAGTATTTTTTTTTAATCCTACACAATTTTTTTGACAAAATAAAGAAGTTTGCTTAGCATTTAAATGAAAAATATATACTCAAATTAATTTGCTGAAATCAAGTAGATCAATTGAAATGCTTTCCAAATCATAAGTTGAAAATCATTAATTATTTGGCCACTCAATATTTAGTTTGTGAAAATATCAACAGGATTAATTTTCTGATTAAAAATAAACAGCCATTGTGTAGCTTGCTGGTTTAGATTGTAGCAATTGCAATTATGTAGATTTCAAATGTACACACTTTTTCTAACTAGCCCGATTTGTTCATAGCAAATAGAAAAGAAGATATTATTGTCTTCTAAAAATATTTCTTCAAATATAAAACGAAATTGCAGTTGATGCTGATAATACGTTTCTTTAAATCTGTCCTTAAACCTCATCAGTTTTCTAACGAATTTTTGTATTTTGCAGTAAGAATTTGATTTATATATTCAGGAAACACTAGAATTAGTACAATTAACAATCGTCACAGATCTTTCATGCAAATTTCATGAAATATGCAAATTACATGAAAACATGCAAATTACATGAAATAAAAGTTTTTTTATTTTTTTATTTGTTATTCCATTCTAAAGCACAATTTTTTGATTAATAATTTGTGAAATTATTATCTTTGTTATTCCTTTCATTAAAGCACAATTTTCAGACTAATATTTTTTATTTGCACTATTCTTTTTCATTAAAGCACGCTTTTTTTAGATTAATATACTGAGTTCATTGCATTAGACATACCAATAAATAAAAAAAATTTATTCAAAATACATTAATTTTTGTATTCCTTTAAAAAAAATAACAATCGTCACAGATCTTTCATGCAAACTACATGAAATACAGTTTAGTTTTTATTTGCACTAATTGAAATTATTTTTGTTATTCCTTTTCATTAAAGCACGATTTTTAGACCAATATTATTGTATTTGCACTAATTGAAATTATTTTTGCTATTTCTTTCCATTAAAGCACAATTTTTAGACAGATATGCTGTGTCCATTGCATTAGATATACAAAAAAAAAAATTATTTTAAATGACAATACATATAATTTTGTATTCTTTTAAAAAAATATTGGTGACAAATTAAGTAAAACTTGTTTAAAAATCATTATCTTTTGTCTCAAGTGCTATATTTGAATTGCCAATAAAGTAAAAAATATTTACCTGCGTTAGTTCCAAGTGTATGATCACTGTCTGGTTGAGTTCTGAGATAAGAAGTTGATTGAGATTGTGATTCCCATTCCCAATTAAGAAAGCCAATCCTTGATGAAGTGTAGCCACAGTCATAATCATCAAAAGAGCACAGTTGTGCAGCATCCCCTGCAAAAATAGAAAAAAAAAAAAAAAAAAAACATTAGCAAATTTAACCCTACTTTTAAAGTATTTAAAATTTTTTAAACAACATTAAAATAAATCAAAGAAATGTTTTCTACAAAAACTAATACATTAGGCTCCGTTTATAAAAAAATTCATTTATTACAAGTAAAATAATAAATTTTGTTAGTTACCAAAAAAGCAAATTATGTATCCAATGTAAAAGACACGAAACACATGCGACATAACTAATTTATGTCAGATTGATTTACTTGTTTAAATAAAATGTACGCAAAACAATGTTTTAAAAAGCACATAACGCATTCAACGCGATAATGTAGAATGAAGCCGCTTTGCTATTATATCTTCGTTGAAATAATTATCGTTCTACAAATCAATTTCTTTTATCTTACAAGTAAAAAAAAATAGATTAGTAGCTGTTAATTTATCGGTTATTGCGAGTAAATGACGTAAAACTGAAATTCCAATTTACATGAGCGCAAAAGTACAGAAATTTAACTTAATTCAGTAAATTTCTAAATTATATGAACTTGAAATTGTCTTTGTTGATTAAAAAATGTATTTAATCGGGTATAATTTAGAAAATTATATGAAAATATGTAAATGTGAAAGTAACATAGCATTTCTTGCAATTTACTTTACGTATTATTTCATTTTTTGGGGGAGGGAGATATTCTATCTATGCCAACTAATCGAATATTGCATAAAGTTATATTTTCGAATTATATTATTAACAATTTTTAATTAATTATTAAGGAGAATTAATAATCAGAATTAATTATTATTTGGATAATTAAAACCCTTTTTTTAATTCATCAGTATCATATTGTTTAAATAAGATATATAGTAGATGTGAGTGTATTGGGTTGGCAACTAAGTGATTGCGGATTTTAAACAAGAAGGAAAATTCAAAATTTTTGCTTAAAAATATAACTTCATTCATTAGATATTGTCCGTTTTTGTCGATAACATTTTGCCATCTTTCAAGCACTGTCATAATTCTATGTTCATGAAACTTCTGATGTGTGCCAGCAAAAAAATGAATTGAATGGAATTTTGCATCATGAGCGTCATTAAAATTTTTATCATGTAAGGAGTTCTGCATGGAACTAAATAATTGGTAATCTAAGGATGCAAGAGCAGGGCTATGTGGTGGATGTGACAACGCATCCCAACCTAGTTCCAATAATTTTTGGCGAGTGACTAAAGATGTGTAGGGCTTTGCATTATCATGCTGCTTTCCGATTAACGTTGTTATAAACTGTCCACTTATCGTCACCAGTTACCAGTCTTTTCAGAAATATATCCATTCCATTGTGTTTCAGAAGTGAATGCAGATGCTAATGATATGTGTCAAATGAATTTCCTTAAGCTGATGAGGGATCCATAAATCGAGTTTCTTGATATAGCCCTCATGTTTTAATTTTTAAAGCATGCATGCAATACATTGAGCTTCTTTGCAACCTCACGTGTTGTGTTATGATGATCTGAATCGATGATGGCCTTGATATGGATCTCATCAACTTCAAATGGACTGCCAAATCGTTGCGCCTTTTTTTCAATAAAAAAATCACCAGAACGAAATTTAGCAAAACAATTTTGACACTGCCTTCCTTTCAAGGCTTCATTCCCATATATGGCACATAACTTCTTGTGTGCTTGAGATGCGTTCTTGCCTTTTCGAAAATAATACAATAAAATAAATCTAAAATGTCGCGTCTTGTTCTTCCATTTTTAAATTGGGATAAAAGCGAAACTAAACAAGTAATTGATATAATTTTTTTACTAAATTAAAGGCAGAAGTCCAAACAACAAGAAAACGATATAGGTTAGGTGCATTGAATACGTTGACAAAACAAAAGAATGTGCTAAGGCCATCTATTGACAAAATCAGCAATCACTTAGTTGACAACCCAATATTTAATGGCAATTATATTATTTACTTATGTTTAAATTTGTATAACACTAAATAAATGTAAAAAAGCGTAATGTTAAGAAATATATATGATTTAATATATGGGTTGACTCACTCTTCAGGTTTTTATATCATGAAGAAATGTCTATATACAATTATGCTATAGAATAAATTATAATTATTAGAAATAGATTTAAAAAATAATATTAATTTTTATTTTTTATTTTCAGAAGACGCATTATATATTTATAAAATGTTTTAATAGCTTCTAAAGTAACAACATTCGAAATAAAATAAATCATTAAACAATTAATCAAGTACAAAATAATTAAATTTACTAATAATAGAATATCCTAATGAAATTAAAATTTCTACGTACAAAAAAAAAAATTATAAAATATAGTATCAGTAAAATATTTTAATTAAAATGATTGAAACTGAATTTATGAATTTTTTTATAAATTCAAAGCAATAATAGATAACAAGAAATTCAGGGCATTTTAAGGGCATATAATAATAAATAATACTTACTCTTTTTGTGTCTTTGCATTTCCCTGGTGTTAACTCTATATCATCTAAGGCAATATCACCTCTGACACTGGAAGCTATGTTATGCTTAGCCGTAAACACGACCTATGAGCAAAAAAAGATAAACAACATATTATATATTTCAATTTTAATAAATAAAAACGCATATATATATAGAACGCAACACATTAATATAGATAACAAAGAAGAACAAACGGTTGAATCAGAAACACATCCATTTTGTCAAAAGCTATTGCAATTGTTTGCTGCACTTAAACTGTAAAACACAGTAAATCGATTATTATATATATATTATTATTATTATTATTATTATTATTATTATTAAATGCAGCAGGTTCCGTACTGAAATTATAAATTTCTTGAATTAAACAATAGTGATAATTTGTTTATATTTAAAATAATAAAAATAGTTTAGATAAAAGTATGAGCACAATAGTACGAAAGCAATACGAAAAGTTACAGAATTACGGCTAACTAGACTGGGACCTACAGTTGAACGTGGATTCCGAACCACTAACAAATATCCAAGCTACCGCTACGATAAATTCCTTGTGGTGAACTGAAATTCTACAGATTTAATATAACAAACAGTAGAAAAACATAAAATCGCCCACCCACGATTTAATATTATACTCTGTCCAAAAAGTAAGACCAATTATTTTTTTCAAAAACTCTTTATTTATTCTTCTAAATTTATTTCATCGCCTTAAAAGTAATCCCTTCTGGACACAATTCATTTATGCCAACTTTTTCCAATCCTCAATGCATGCATGCTAAAAAGTCATCGGCAGGGATGGCCTTCAAAGCGAGCGGTGATTCACGTTGAATCTCTTCAATTGACTCAAAACGGTGTCCCCGGAGTGGTCTTTTGAGTTTAGGGAATAGCCAGAAGTCGCATGGGGCAATACTGTGGTTGTGGAACGATATGGGTTTCATTTTTGGCGAAAAAGTCACAAAGAATCAATGCAATGTGAGCTGACGCATTCAGTGTTTTCGGTACCAATCGAGATTTGATGCGTTTGAGGCCCAAAATGAAATTTACCGATCCTTTTGAAATTCCAGCATCATCAGCAACGTCTCTAATTGTAAATCGACGGTTTGCAAGCAACAATTCTTTAATTTTTGGACGTGAGCTTCGTCTGTTGAGGTCGATGGTCGACCAGAAGGCTCTTCGTCTTCAACGCGTTCTCTCCTTTGAACTGTATATACTACTTCTAAACATTTCTTTCCAATATAGGAATGCTCACCGAATGCCTTCTGCAACATTCGATACGTTTCCGCAAGCAAAATGTAATGCAAGTTCTTTGCTCAATGAAATCAGACATTTCAAAAATCGCCGGAATCAGTTTTAACGTCTCACAAAGCCAAGCGTAAGTCAAACACTAATGAATATTTTGACGTCAAATTTCACACAGTGCCAGAAACAGAGAAAGAAAAAATTGAAATTCCATAATCCCCGATAATTTTAAATTGAAAATTGGTCTTACTTTTGGACACAATAGTAAATCAACAAGAATGGTGATTTATGTTATGCTTCAATAAAATAGATATACTACATTTATTAACTCTAAAAACAAGAATAGTTTGCGGAAGAGTACAATCTGTTTTTATCCATTTTTCTTGATCTTTAGTGATCAAATTGAAATCCAAATACATCTAAAGTTAAAAGATCAAGTTAATTTACGTAAAACTTACTCTATATCCTTTCAACTTCATGGTATTGCCACTTTCTGCTACGCTGAAAAGGCTTCTTTCCATCTGTCTCCCTGTGTTTTGCTACGCGAAAAATACTCCTTAGTGTCGGATTCAAGGCTCACACTCTGGGTCATGACATCCAGACTTCCAATGTCAGGTCCATACATATGGTAAAAGAAGCGAACGCAGTACGCATTTTTAAGGGCTACCGTCTGAAGCTGCACTTTATTTGTTTTCGCTGCACTGACGTTTACAAACAGATAGTTGCCATTTGCTAAAAAAATAAAGAATAATATAGCAACAAAAATAACAAACCAATGAAACTTTTCTTACTTCCAAGCTGTTTGAATTAAGAATATGATGTACTCGTAGCATTAACTTTTAAAGGGATGGTTTGAATTTTTCTCAGGTTGAAAATTTCTTAATTTCGTGTTATAATTAAGATTGTCTGTCTAGATAATTTATACCTAACCAGGCACGTATTTTGACACTTAAGGTACCGCACGTTAACACTTAAGGTACCGCAAAGTCGAGTTACCCACGTAATGGAAGTAAAAGTTATAAAATGAAAGAAAAGAGTGTGATTTTTTTTTAATAGAGAAGCCATCAATATTAAGAACGGCACCTAAAGTAAATTTTACATAATGTGTAATGGAAATAAAAGTTATAAAATGAAGGGAAAAAGAATATGATTTTTTTTTTTTAATAGAGAAGTCATCAATATTAAGAAGGGCATGTAAAGTAAATTTTAAATAATGTGACATAGATGTGAAAAAAAAATTATAATATTAACAAAAATTTAAATGGTTTATAGTAATTTTTAAATTAGATTCCAATTTAATTTATGAGCATGCTCATTCTTAAATAATTTTTTAATATGATACGCACACAAACAAGATTTTTCCAGCATGTATTCAAGCCTTCACAAGAAGAATCTAGGTGGGGTTTTTATACATTTATAGTGTCAAATAATTGTAGATTATCATTAAGAAAGACGTTAGTATAATTATGATATATATATTATAATATATATGTGAAAATTTTAGCTAATTATGCATAATTATTAATAATGTATGAATTGGTATGATATAAATTTTAAAAATTGTATATATTTTGCTAAATTTTAATTGGTGCTTATTCTCTAAACCCTCAAAATAGGAATTTGTGTTAGCTCAGCATGTTTGTAGCATTTACTTAAAATAAAAAAAGCTTTAAAAGTTCTGTTAAAATAGCTTTAGAAGTTTCGCCTTTACAAGGCGATATACTGTAATTTGACCATCTTCAGGTAAAGAAATCCGCAGGCTGTGTATGGGCGAAGATAGAACAATCCTCAGAAATTCAAAACACTTCCAGAGGCATTTTGTAACAGATATTGTAAAAAAAAATAGTGACTAGTTTTTATTTGATATACTGTCTACCCCATCTCACATTGGCTCAGGATTTTTACGGATGGCTCTAGATCAAGTGATTGTGTTAAGGCTTCCCCACCGAGGCGAGAGACGTGAAGATTCAAGAGGCAAGCGACAAAATTTTTTTCGACCCCTTCGCAGCGAAACGTCAGAAATAGCATTACGCCTAGTGAAAAACCGCATCGAGTTGAAAGTTGGGCAACTCCAAGCGGCGGACTACAAACCGGTTTCAGGCGACCGCGGTGAGGCTAGTGATTGGTCAGATTTTTTCGCTTGCATCTTCTCGCCTTGGTGAGCACGAGCCCTCTAACGTTGGAGCCGGTGTTCATTATGAGATGTTCTCCTATTGGTGCTCACGTGTCAACTTTCAAGGGTGAAATCTCTGCTCTCCGTTTGACTTTTATTCAACTACAGAGCCGATTAGAGAGCAACTCTTCAGGTTACAGACTTCCCATATACCTCTCGACCTAAAGATATTGATGACTGTGCTGACCTTCTGGCACAATTGTCGGAACAAAATAAAACAGTCGTCCTGAAGTTGATCCTGGTCCACTGCGGAATAGAGGTAAACGTGGGCTGCTGATTCCCTAGCAAAAAGAGGGCCTCTGTTTCACAGCTAAACAACCAAGAGTTGACCTATCATTCCGTTAAGGCGATAATTAAAAAGTCCCTTAGGTGCTCCTTCTTTTAAGATGTTACTGCTAGAAACAGTCACAAGTTCTGGTATGATTCTATTCATGATTTGCTTGAATGGCCTAGAGAAAAATCGGTGGCATTGCTACGGATTTTCTGTGATCACGATTGTCTCCGCAAGCACCTTCACAGAATTAAACTCACGGACACTCACTGTCTCTCGTGTGATAACCATGAAGAAATAGATAGGTCTCGCTTTGCTTCCTGTTCTGCACTGCCTCCTGTTTCGTTATGGAAGCATTATTGGAGCGCCAGACTTAAGTGGATGGATTAACTGATGTCATTTGTTTCTAACTATTTCTTTGTATTTTTTTATGATAACTGTTGTCCTTTAAACTTGCCATTGAAAATTTAAAAAATAATTAACAGAGATGTTGGCCTTTTGGATGTTCTTAGGAAGATTTACGTTGTGCGGTATACTACAATACTACTTAATAAAGTATTACGAGGTAATTGCAGTTATATTATGTATGCCAAATAAAAAGCCTGCTGATATCTAAAAACAATGTTTAAAAAGGATAAACAACGTACTAACCTGTTCCAAGGGTATGATCCACCGATGGTCCGGTGTCAGCAGAGTTCAATTTTCCTCTTCCGATTTTCCAGTTTTCCTTGTTCGCTTTTTTGCATTCGTTAAAAACGCGCATAAGTTTCTCTCGAAATCGCATTTGTAACTTCTCACTTGAGCTGTAAAGAAACAAGATATTAATTACAAATATGATAATGAAAGAAATATTATTAATTTAAAAACAATTTCTCTTTAAAAATCAATTTTATAAATAAAAATAAGCTGGAAGCAAAAACATATTGATAATGTATGAACAACTACCCAATAGTTTTATTTATTCAAAAACATTTTTTAAAGGAAAAAAATCAGAGGCATGACATTAATAAAATTTTTTTTAAAAACGAATTACAAGAAAAAAACTGTATTCATAATAACCAATTGTACACAACTTTGAGCGAACTTTAAAAATAATAATAACAGAATATTTAAATATATTTTTAAAAAGTATCTTATATTTGGAGTAAAGAAAATTAATTAAAAAATTAATTATTAAATTATTATCGAAAATTAATTAAATTAATTATTATTATTATTAAATTAATTTTTATTCTTATTAGCCTCATGATTAAAAATGTTATTTTGTTAGCAATAACTAACAGGAATCTCAAAACAATTATACTACCCCCATCCACAGATTAAAACTTTCTTTACGACTAAGTATACTAAATCCTTGTTTCTTCTAAATAAGCCATGAGAACACGCAAGTTTTTAAATACTGTTTTAAAAATTTGAGACTAGATTATAGCAACAAATAATATTAAAATTTCATGTAATTACAATATTTCAAAGAGAAAATGTAATTTTAAAAACAATTTTAAAAAAATGTAAACGATTGCTCAGTTTTCTTAAAGAAATATCTAATAGTGTTTAAAATAGTCATCAAATATTTGCTTAAAACATCAACTTTAAATTCTCCGTTTCATTTAAAATCAGTGTTTCGTTTTCACCCTTTTAAGCTCTATGCCTTATATTAATTTTAGTTTTCTACTAAGAAAGGCTTTTATAAAAAGAATAGCAAATACACATGACAAAAAAAAAAAAATTATGTATAAATTTTTGTATAAAATTGATCTATTTTTTTCTGCAAAGCAAAGCGAAATTAGAAAACGCATATATGATATCCAGCAGTGTAGTTAATAATGCTGGTAAATAAAATACAATATATTCTATTATTTGAATAATTTTGTTCATCAACATGATACTAATCTGCTTATCTGCTTATTTTTAGCACAAAATGGGTTATATTCTTCGAATAATTTATAGAACTAATCTTTAAACTAAATTGTTAATTAGAATTTTTCTCATGAAATTTAAATGCAATGGCTGCCATAGATGAACGGATACTTTACAATTTTATGGTTAACCAGCAATAATTTGTGCTTAATACCCAATATTTTTTACTTGTATTTTTAAATAATAATTTTAAATAAATTATTTAATTTATTAGTATTAGTATTTTAATATTTATTATTTATAAGTATTTTAGTATTTAGTATTTTATATTAAATATTTAGTATTTTTTAGTATTTTATTAGTATTTAGTATTTTATTAGTATTTAGTATTTTATTAGTATTTAGTATTTTATTAGTATTTAGTATTTTATTAGTATTTAGTATTTTATTAGTATTTAGTATTTTATTAGTATTTAGTATTTTATTAGTATTTTTAAATAATAACTTTAAATAAATATAAATAAACTGGATAAATTATTTTACTAAATTTTAAAAAAAAATCTTTAACTGCTAACTGTTTTTAACTGTTTTTTTTAAATTTTTTAAAAAAAAGACAGTTATATTCACAACCATTTCACAAAAGCAAAATAATACTTAATAATACTATAAGTAGCTTTATATCATTTAGCTTTTAAAAGTTTCGAAGTAAGGTTTTCTAGGTTTTTACTTTTAATTTCTGTACAAATGTTGTTTGATTGTTCTGATATTACTTTTCTATTGATGTTTTATTTTTAACGTCTATTTTTTTCTAATCTCTATTTCTATTCAAATATATTCCCTCAGACCCTTATATATTCCCTTAAATCCAGTGATTAAGATAATTTTTGGACAATTTTACGACAATTGTAAAGACACCAATGATGTACGTTGAGAAAAGGGTTTAGGACATTATTTTGATATAAACTAAACTTTTTTTGAAATACCCAGTTATTAAAATTTTTTTAATCCAAATTTTTTTAACAATTTCAGTAAAATAATTCATTCATTATATCACACATAGACATATACACACGAACACTTTTAACCTTTATACTTCATTAATGAAACCAAGTTCTGTAGATTTAGATGTTAATTTTTCTGCTGCTAACCACTATAAGGTCATCAGTATAGTAGTAGCAACAGAAAAAAATTAATTAACTAAATTAATTTAATCAAAAATATTTAATTTGTTGTTTTTTTCTACGAATATGACATCACTTCAGCAAGATATGGTTTTATTTATCATGAATTTCACAAAGGACAATTTTAAGAAAAAAAATAAAGTAAGAAAAATGTTATTAAAATTTTTCTACAGTGCTGAATCTCTTTATTCTATGGAGCGTTTTAAGACATAGAAAATAATTAAAGTTCTACTTTCAGGGATTTCACAACATTTTTTTTGCCAAATTATGGCATTTATAAGGTAAACATTTATGGCATTTTAAAGGTGTAAGAACAATGAAGGTAAATTGTGGTGTTTTCACGAAAGCTTGCCCAGCTTTGAAGAATATAATATTTTTAATAAACTATCAAGAATGAAACTAAATGATAATTAAAACTGTAATCAACTGTTAAAAATGTAATAAAAATAGTTTATAATTTCATGTATAAATTTGTCTGAAATACTTTAGGTGTCCATTGACCGTTGTGACACAGTATTTGTCTATATTTTAATTTTTTTCCAAAAACTAGAAATGAAATATTGCCAAACTTTATTTGTTAGTTTTCTGTAATGGGTTTTGTTAAAATTTGATACATTCGAACAAATACGTATAACTCTCTCATTATGAAATTTTCAAAATTATTTATTGAAAAATAAATTTTCAAAATTATTTATTAAAAAATGAATTTTCAAAATTATTCATTGAAAAAAAATTTCAAATTTATTCATTGAAAAATAAATTTTCAAAATTACTTATTGAAAAATAAATTTTCAAATTTATTTATTGAATAATATATTTTCCAAATTATTTATTGAAAAAATCTGCAATACATTATTGAAAAATCTATTCATGAAAAATACATTTCTTACGTGTACTTGTGATTTAAATTCTTTAACATTCTTATTTAAAGAATATTTGGTGCAATTGTACCAATATTAAATTTTAAAACAACCACTTATAAGGTTTTTAGGTCAAACCAAAAATTGAAACAATCATCCCAAAAAAGCAGAATTTCTATAGAATTAAATTTGATAAAATAAATCAGTTTTCAGAGTAAAAAACAGATAATGTATCAAAGAATTTTGGGCGTTAATGTGATGGGCGTTTCATCGTATTGTAACAAATGGAGGAAGAATAGCACTCGCCGATCACATTGTTATAACAATAATTAAAGATAAAAATTGTCTCTTGCTAAATATCTTATCACAACAGAAATTTCGAACAAGCTTTAGGTGATAATTTCTTAGATTATCGAAAGTATCTTAAATTCAACAAAGAAAACATAATCATAAGTATTAAAATGCAAAGCTGTGATTTCTTTTATGCTGATTATCCATATCTAATTGATATAAAATTTTATTTTTTTTTTAACTGGAATCAAAAGATTAGAATTTCATTTAAGGTATTATCTTTAAATACAGCGCGTTTCTAATGTTTTACTTTGATTTAATTTTAATTTTTGTAATTAAATTAACTTGTAATAACTGGAGCAATATATAAGATTTGCATACAGTGATCAAATAATATCAAGTGAAATTGTGATTCTAAGATACTTTTATACAATGTTTTAGGAAATTAAATTTCAAAATTTTAAAATACAATATAGTAAAAAAAAAAAAAAAATCGAAAAAGAAATTTCAATATTCAAGCAAAATTTTTTTAAGTAAGCAAATTTTAATTATTATCATATAATAAAGGAATTCATTATTTTATAATATTTTATGCACCCTTAGTTACATAAAATATAAAAGCATCCTTTTAAAATGCAACTAAGCTTGCATAAAATAATTAGAAAATACTAATTAAAGAAATTAATTTAAATTATTAAGAATTATATATATATATATATGTGTTAAAATGCAATTAAGTGTGCATAAAATAATTTTAAAAAATAATTAAAGAAATTAATTAAATTATCCAGAATTAAAAACATTTCGAATTATATATGTATATAATAAACGTATAATTTCGTTTCTTTTACTTAATTAAAAATATAAAAATGAGTAATTATATTTAAAGTACATATTTTTTGCTCATTTCTAAAATTATTTAGTTTTTAAACACCACAATATCGACTCGAATTAAGCTCAATAAATAGATATCATGTCCCTGATTAAATAAAAAATATTTTTAATTTTAATATTTCGATCAAAGTTTTTTTCATGGCCTTCTCATATATAAACATTTTAGATGAAAATTATTAAACAGAATAATGAAAATTTATTAACTTGAAATGATTTGCTATGATTATAATTGAGATTCATTTAATTTTTTAATTATTTAAAACGAACTAACTATTATTGCAATATTATTATGAAAGAATAAACATTATTCGCATATGCACAAGAATATTTTTCAATTGCTTATAAAATAGTTTTAATTCTTATAAGAAAAACACAAGCTGTTGGAACACTTTTGAAACATTCTGATAGAGATTCGACTAATATGTTAATAAATTTGAAGATTATTTGGTTCCATTCTTTTTGTTTTCTATTCTTTTCTTTGAAAGCCAATTGCTGCTTTTAGGAAACATGTCTTTGAATTTTACTTTAAATTTCTTGTCAAGTATGTTTTGGATATATATTTGGTGAATAGAGGGATGTTTTAATGAAAAATTCCAATCGAACATTCACTAAAGTATCCTTAAGATCGTAATCCTGACCTTTTCTCCAAGGGATTTTTTTTTTAAATTTTTCTTATGATGTTTCAAGGGATTTTTATTTGATAATTTTTTATTGTTACGCATACTGATCCATTTTGTCGTCAATAAATTTGAATTTACCTATTCCAGAGGATGACATAAGCCCTCACATCATAATCCTTCCAAAGTCAAATTTAATGAGTGGAAGCAATTTTTCCATTTGAAAAAAAAAAATTTTTTTTTCGATTTTTTCTCAAATCATTGCACGAGCATTACCTCTGAATAAATTAAATTTTCTTTAACAAAAAACTAGTTTAGCCTATGGTGGGACAAGGCTGACTACCTACTGGCAGATTTCGAGGCAGGAAAGGCATGGGGCTTCAAGGCTTCTTTTGTGGCATAGGGTTTTCAATCATACGCCCAACTCTTTTGCAGTCATATTAGACCGGGAGCTACGAATTAAAGTGGATTCCGAACCACTACAAACATCCATGGCCCAGTCGGGTCCCCCTAAAATATCTTTAACATTTATTTATGCAGATTTAGTACAGTACTAATATTCTAAAGAATATATTTCTAAGTGTTTGATAAATATAGATCATTTCTTTTCATTAACACTCATTAAGCTCGTTCGCATTATTATTGTGAACTCACTGTCGAATTTTCTACTCATTAACAATTTTTTTTTTTTGTTCCAATGCAGCTGGCAAACACTTAAACAGTTGTCTTTGATGCCTTAAGGCAAACGCTGCACCGACATTACTCACTTAGCCCTATCCAGGAGGTGCGTGTAGCTTGAAGATAAGCTAAAGACGCGGAGAAACAACACCCCCGAAAAATGCTCTACGATCCTGTTAGACCGTTTAAAGTGGATTCCGAACCACTATAAACATCCATGGCACCGCCGGGACGCTAGCCATCAGGCCCCACTCATTAACAATATACTCACAATAACAAAATATTAAGTTATATAAATATTTAATCAGTTATTATCAGTTTCGAAAGAATCTGGATTGTCTTCTACTTTTGCTATTCTATATACAGTAACGTGTTGTGTATTGGAAAGTGACAACTAGTTGCCTGATAGACCATTATATATTTAGTGGTTAATATATAACAGATTATTTGTTGCTCAAGTTGCATAATGGGGCCAAGTTGTACTATTATATTGTAACATTGCAAAGATGGCATTTGGGTGTTAGGACCCTATTTCACCCCTTGAGGTCTAGAAAGGCTTTCTGGTTTAGGGGTTTATCATGACTATCTTCGTCATAAACCACGAAATTTTCGTTTATTGTTGACCCTCGAAAAAAGTTTCCTTAGTTCAAAAATACTTTCAGAAGTAAATATATTAATTGTATCATTTTTTTTAAATTTCAGGTGCATCAACATAGCAATATAATAAAATAAAATTAATTAAATTTAAAAACATTAGTTTTTTTCACAAATTGTCTCATTAAGCAAAATAATATGAATTATAAACAATATGAATCTCAGTGATCTTGCAGATGATAATTAATTTCAAATTTTGTCTCAATGATCTTATTTATAGTGATTACTAAAGAATGTTTTCATTGGTTTGAATGACGTAATAATATAATAATTCTGTCTCTTTATTCTTTATATCAAATATATTTGCACTAAGATAACTGGAGTTATAATGCTACAGATTTTTAATTGTGATAAATTGCTGGTCCCTTATTTTATGAAACTTTTTAACAAATTTAAAATTTATTATAAATAAATATTCACTCTTAATTCATACATAATAAGACCTTATAATTTTAAGTCGTTTTATGACTTATTTATATTAAATAAACATTTATTAATTACTTCATGTAACTATAATTAATAAATTAATAATAAAAATTAGAAAACGTTCTTGGAAATTAAACAATTTAAGTAATAAATGAGGTAAGATTTTTTTTTTTTTATTTATTAACTTATATGTTAATAATTAATTATTTTATCGCATTTCCTCTGACAAATAAATAAAGAATTAATTGATTCCACTTGTCATTTTTTAAAAATTTAAACACGGCAAAGACAAAATTTGTAATAAAAATTAATGTTAAAGTTAATTGAATTTACTAAATGGTTCTCAATATCTGATAAAATTTCCATTTCATATACTTTTTTTTTTTGCATTCTAAACTACAAAATCATCACTACTGATAAATTTTTTAATTAGAACATTTTTTTAACTGCATACCAAAAACATAATTTTTCTATAAAAACCAATTCAATTTTTTTTTTAATTTCTGATTTTCAGACCTATAGTCACCCTTAGCATTACTTACCTTTTAACATTTATATATACCACATATTTTATCTACAAATGCCCTATAAATTTGAAAATATTAAAAATATTTTTTTTAATTAATAACTTTTATAATTTTACGTAACTAAGTAATATCAAATTCTTACAAATATAAATAACTACGTGTATTTTAAAAATTGCTCCTAATATTGAAAAAATAAATATTTAAAATATATAAAAATAAATATATATTTATTGCTATAGAAAATAAATTATCAACATTTATCTTTGCACTAAAAAGTATTCGGAGGCATAACTGATTATTGGTGACCTTGGTATCAAAAACAAAGAAATTTTCAGAAAAAAATAAATAAATGTCCCTTTTGATTTCCTTATTTTTTTTTTTTAAACATAACAAACATGTCAAGAATTATTGTGAATTAATTTATTAATATTATTACGAATTATTTTATTAATATTACTGACTTCTAAAAGAATATAAGTATTGCCCTGCAAAATTTGGCTTTAATATTTACGTCTTAAAACAATTACTTTGTTAAATAAGAATGACTTTTCAATAAATTAGATTTTATTAATATCAGTTTTCATTTAAACACCTGAATACATTTTCCAATGACCTGAAAGCACCGCCCCTAATTTCTTTGTCCGTTAACCATGCCATTTTCATCCTATTTTTTTTCTGAAAATTTACATGTAAGGGGTCTTATTCCAAAAAGTATTTTAGCAATAATAAAATAAGTATTCTTTTTTTTTTTTTTTGTAATTTTTAACTGTTGGTAATTGCAGATATCTCAATTTCGAAGTTACAAAAACTGAACAGGCAGTTATTTTAAACTCAATAGTATCTTGATACACGTTCATATTTCGTTAATTTAAAATGTTTAATTATAGAAGTCGCGACCATCTATTTTTAAAAACATGGTCGTTATTCACTTTGCTTAAATATGATAAAATGAGAGCTTGGATTTCAATTTGTAAATTGATTCACACGCATGCGCAGTAGAAAAGAGAAAATAAGGTTAGATTGCAAAAATAAATAAATAAATAAAAAATAATATAAAAATTTAAAAATTGTAAATCGCATCTCCCACTGCTAATTGCAATATTTTTAAATATTATTTTATATTAATAATAATGATAATAAACAATCGCTAAATTTGTTTATTAATATGCTTTTATTATTTAAGAATTGTGAGTATAATTAAGATAAGAGTGTTTATAATTAAGATAAGAGAGTGAGTATAATTAAGATAAGAATATTATTTTATATTAATAATAATGATAATAAACAATCGCTAAATTTGTTTATTAATATGCTTTATTATTTAATAATTAAGATAAGATTCTTGAACATAATATATTCTTTGGATATAAAGACTAATATTTATCTGGTGTTAAATAGGTTCAGTTAATTAAAATTTGTGTCATAAAATTTTAATATATTTTTTCATTATATTTCAGTTAAGGTAAAGTCATCATGTCATGCTATTGTGTTATCAACAATATAAAAATAAACAAAAAGAACATTATAAAACCAAATTTCCTTCTGAAAGTAAATTATTATTTTCATTTATGGAGGACTTTTTATATTTTAGGGATATTAAAAATTGAGCATAATATATTTTTAATAATCTCTTATTTAAAAAAATCCCAACGAAAATTTATTTAAATGTGTAAATCGATCAATTAATTATCACAATAAATTAACCTGTTTAATTACAACAATAATAAAGAAATAATGAAATAAGCATTTCATAAATTAAATCTTAAATTCCCATGCATTTACAAGTATTTTTACCTGAGGCATAAAATCCAGACAAGGCCAATATCAAAAAGCAAATTTTAAGCAACCCCATGGCGAATCGTCATGGATTGTCCAAATGTCCTTTCACTGACCACTACCATGCACAAATTAGATACCCGGTCTTCACCAAAAAAGAAACATAAACAACAATGCCAAACAATGTTGATTTCCTGAAGACGTTCCAAAAGAATAATTTCTGCAATGGAACACACTGCAGATGCAAGCGAAAAAAATTTTGCGGGTCTTTTAATACCTCACCAAGAAAATTATCTACGCGTTGCCCCAAGATGAAAATAACAATAAGATGATATGTGAGCCTCCCCCAAACCAAAGATCGTCATTTTTTTTATTCTTTGAGATGCTAATAGGTGCTCTTTTTTGAAACAACTCGTTGATAAGAATTTGTATTGTTTTAACTACTGAGTTCAGATAGTAGCCCAAACAAGAAGAAAACGGCATCTGCAATTTACTGATTATGTTTACGATCAGATGTCTTACCTGATTGTTTTATCTATTTTTATACTTTTTGATCGCTGAAAAATTATATATGTATATTTCAAATTATGAACTGTTTTCGTTTGCTTAGTAAAAAAATGAGGGTTAATATAAATGTGTTTTATTGTATAGCTATGATTTTCTTTTATATTTATGAAGTATGAAAGCAATGCAATACAATGCAAAAGCAATTTTTAAGTATGAAAGCAAAATAAGATTCAAATGCATATTTTTTTTTTTTTTTTTTAGATTGAGAAAATTAATTTTATAAAAAAGGAATTCTACGGAGTTCAGAATTAAATAAATGCCCACTTCGATAAATAAATCTAGACGTTATTTACGCCTATAAATTATTTAAAACATATAAAAATTTTGAAAATTAATTCCAAATTTTTTAATAATTTATTTAATTGCATATATATTTATATGCAGAATATATTTTGCAACGAAATTTAATCTGATTTTAAAAACACTTGGCTGCTTTTTAAATGTTTTGAAATACAAGAATATTTTTTACAATTAACTTCTTTATAGTTTTAATATCATACCTTAAAAATTAATAATACCTAACACTCCTTTGTGACTTTCCGAAAAGTGACAAGTGAAACAAATTTGCATTTGCCCTCATAAAGTGTAAAAAAAAAAAATACAAAATAAAACAAACATTAAAACTAGTTTATTCTCAGAAAACCAGTCTTTATATGATATAAATCTATGCATATAATGCAAGAAAATTTGTTTTTGATTCTTATTTCTTAAAAACTATGATATCTAACAGCTTTTAATTAAATAAAAATCATATTTTTTCATAATTAAAAACACTTTTAAATTATTCATTTCAGAAATTTTCGCTGTCATCAACATTTGCTCAATACTCTAAATAATTAAATTCTAGATAAATTTGAATGGTTAAAATATTAAAATTAATACAGAGGAAAACTACATTTTTTTTAAGATTTATAATATTTTTCATTAAGTGCATAACTGAAAACCCAAAAACTGTTCTAAATAATTCTTAATATCTGTGTTTTCAATAATCGTCTGCTTCCCTTTACTTAAATGTAAACAAGTTGTAAATAATTAAACGAACAAAATTACGAATTGGTTTTATTTGTTTTTAGAATTTTTTAGAACTTAAAAACGTTTTTGTGTTTTTTTTTTTTGTTTTTTTTCATAACATCTTTTTTCGTAAATTTTAATTTTGTGCTATTATATGCCGTGATTCCCAAAAGTATTTTTTTCAGAAAAACGCTTTTGATTGTGGTAAAATATAGTAAAAGCATTTCACAAGAATTTTTTGTATCATAATTTATTTACTTTGATTAAAGATATGCGTATAACTACTTTAAATAGTGATTTATGTTTTTTTTTTAAATTTAAATATGAACAAAAGGATAAACCTTCCACAAAAAGTCAATAGATGCCAAACCTTTTCAAATGAATTCAAGAATACATTTATTGTCATTCTTTTTATTTTTTCATTATTTGGTCTGATTAAAGATATACGTATAACCTCTTTAAATATTGATTTATATTTTTGAAACATTAAAATATAAACAAAACGGAAAAAAAAACCTTTCACAAAACCAAGCCTTTTTCAAATGATTTTAAGAATAAAAACATTCATTGTCATTCTTTTTATTCTTTCAACAGTTAGCAATAATGTTAAATATCGTATGATTTTATTCTTGAAAGTAAATTTTGTAAGAATATTACATTTTTAAATGAAACTGACTCACGTAAAGGAACAACGACTAGCGTTCGAAACTTATCGTTTTTTATTATAAATTAAATAAATTTATTATAAATTTTACTTAATTGCTAAAAACTAGCACATTTGGCTTTATAGTTTTTCTTGTTATAAATGGCTTCAAAGAAGAAAAAAATCGGTTCTAAAAGAGAAAAGAATAGCCAATCGTAGATTACTCAGCAAGATAGACTTACTTAAGCTTTTAATTACTTACTTTAACTGCACAAACATTGATTTATTTTTTTTTAAATTATAAAAAATGTGAGTTTAAACACTCTAAAATTTTCAACAGCATTTAATGAAAAATTTATAATTTAATTTCCATTGAAATGGCCTGACGAGTGATCTGTTTTGTTGGATTACAAGGGGGTAACACCAATGTTTTTTAAGAATTCTAAGAACAAAATTGTTCGTAAAGTCAATGATAAATATGTCCATATCTCGCTAACATGATGCCTTATTCATAGATGAAAGAAAGATCAGCATTTTCCTGTCTGATAATCGTATTCAGATACGAAGTAGAAAAAACTGAAGACCTTGATACGAATTTTTTTGGTTGAACAATAAAGCATGAAGATGTAGATAAGCTTGTGTGAGAATACATGCTAGCATCAACATTTATTATTCATGGATGATACAAAAATCACTTTCTTTAAAAAATTTTAAAGCAGTAAACTAAATTTGGATATTGGAAAGAAGTCTCAAGATAATGATCTTAAATACCCCCTTCTCAATATTCTTCTTACCTAATATACACCCTTCTTGAGTCTTCTAAAATTATCGAAACCCTACCTACGTTACGTAACGACTGGTGTTTTATTGGAATGCCCTGTACCTCTATATCATAATTTTTATTAATATTTTACATAATTTTAGAATTCAATAAATTTAAAAAATAAAAAAAAAAATAAATTTAATAGAGCACATGCTCTGTAAATAAAATAAAATAAATAATTAATATAAAATATCCAAAATTTAATAATATTTTATAATAATAAATATGGCAGTAATGAGATCCAAATAATACCTCAATCACAAGAATTCAATCCTACAGAGTACATTTAGAGATAATTAAAGCTCAGAATCAAAAAAAAAAAAAAAAATTAAGCAAGAAGAATAGAACAAAATTCGTACAGAAATTAAAAAAAAATCTTGTAAATAAATAAAAATGTTTACAAAAAATTGCTCATGAATGCTAGCGGTTATCCATTATTAAATATTGCCATATTTTTTAATTAATTTTCAAACGTGCCTAATAACTTTTATGAGATCGTTTCCAGTTGCTTTTCCATTGCCTTTTTCAAAAATATTATGTCTCAAAATTTTTTTTTAATATTTTAATTTATATTTATTAATATCCTCAATTATTCTTTATTATGCAGTAATTGAATGAATTAAATATCTGTGCATGTTATTCCAATTGTTCATATTTTTCTATAGACATGGTCACATTGAAATTGATAGAAATTACTTTAAAAAAAAACCTGAAATGCCTTAAACTGCTATGATCAATTCAAAATTGATATAAGAAATACTGATTTTTAAATTTAAAAAAATTTTCAAATGCCATTTTTGATTAAGTTTTATATGAATATTTGACTGTATAGTAAAATTTATTTAATATATTAATAATCTAGAAAAAAAAAACTTTTATTTTTATCATATGCCTCATATTTAGATGGAAAACATAATGGCGTTTTCAGGAGTCATTTTTGTACTCTCTTCTATTATTTACATGCATTTATTGTAGTGTGCTATAAATGTTTTCGCATGTGTAGTATGTAGGATTATCGTTATTAATTCTAGAATTAAGATTCTAACGATATGTAGTATTATCGTTATAATTCTTTTAAAAGTTTCAAAGGATTCAACAGGAAAAAACACTTCAATTTATTCCAAATAATACAGTATGATTTATTAGTTATTATTCACGCTTTGAAAAATATGGGAAAAATATTTTTAAGTATAAATAAACCTTATTAATGTTTACCCATATAATTTAGGCCCACTTTAAAATTATTCGATACCCATTTATTTTTAATAAAAGGGATTTTTTCATACAACGCTAGACGTATTAAATAATTTCGGTTTAGAATATTCAATTGTTTTTATCTGTTATTTATTTATAAAATGTACAGCAGAATTACAAGAATTTTATGGATTATTTATGAGATACAAACAATTCAAAAGCAAAATTCAATCAACGAGATAAACAAGAGGAAAAAAATTCTACATCAGTATAAAGAATTGAAAACTTGAATTTAATTAATCAGAAACACGAAAAAATGGTTTTACAGTGTTACATTTGCTGATGAAAGAAAAATTAGTATATTTTTAGCAAGTGGCTGCATAATGGTTCGGAGAAATTCAAAGAATATTTAAGAAAAATAGAACTTACTTCTTTTCGTTAAATATGGTGATGGAGGAATTAAGGTGAGAGAATAGCAAGTAAAGAAAATAAATTCGAATTTATTAATAACACCATGGATTTGAAACCAGTATTTATTACTACCACATTATCATTTTAATTAATTAGCATTTAATTAAATTTTTTACTTACCATATTAGCATTTTAAATGAAAATTTAAAATCCTCAATAGAAGATCTAGTTCTACAAAAATGACTTCAAATTCTATCAAGATAACGATCCTAAGTGTAACGGATCAAGAAAGATGATCTTAAGTGTAACGGATCCAGAATAATGATCCTATCGGTTTGAATGATTCGTATCGGTTTGATTTAATTCGTATCTATGCAAAAAAAATTAAAAATTCCATAAAGCTCGTGATTAACCAATTAATATTGAAATTTATTTAATAAGTTGGATTAAAATTTTATTGGAATGTTAAAAAACGATTAAAAGTATTCTTAATGTTCGTGGGAATCAACAAAGTATAAAAAGTTGTTTAATAAGAACAAAATTTCTAATTGATCAAAGCCGTGTCAAAAGACAGACGATAAAAATAGCACATACAAATATTTAATTTATTTCATTACGGAAAAATAAAAGTGAATATAAATAAAAAGATACTTAGAATTAAAAATAATTTAAGCCTGTAGTATAAAACGTTTGAAAAGAACGAAAAAAATATTTTTAAAAAAACACAATCATCAAAAATGTATTTAAAATTCAATCAATTCTTAATTTCTTTCACTCAAATGTTCATACTTATTTATTAAATGATCAAAAAGTATATATATATACACCACTTAAGAATATTATGTTAATTATCTATATATTACTTACGAATTATGGATCACAAAGGTAAATAAGAACGAGGAAAGAATGATGGCGTCTTTTTGCAGACGATTTTTGAGCTAAATAATTTAACAGGGAAATTTTAAAATAAAAATAATATTTTAAATTAATTATAAAATGAATAAGAAGAATTTCTTCAAAATTATTGATTTAGCACCGTATAGAAAATAATAAATTCTGAAGAAATAAAAACTTCTAAAAAATAAGTATGGATCATAAAGGTGAATAAGAACGAAGGAAAGAATAATGACGTCATTTGAAGACGATTTTTGAACTAATTCAATTTAGCAGGGCAAATTCAAAATAAAAATACGATTTTAAACTAATTATAAAATAAATAATAAAAAATTTTTCATAATTATTAATCTAGCACCGTATAAAAAATAAATAATAAATTCTGATTAAAAAAATTAACAAATAAGGTGAGTAAATATTTCTTTTGTAAAACACCAACAAGAAAAATTTTTTTGAAAGTATTTTTATTTTTTATTTTTTTTATTTTTTTTTTTTTTTTGTAAAAAAAATTTTTGAAATTATTCGTATTCCATTTTTTATCTTTTGGTAAAACATTTTTGAAAATTCTGGTTCTTAATAATTATCACGTTCTTGAGATTATACAGTTAAAATCATATAAAGAGTTTTTTGTTAGAATACTGAAATTAAATTTATTTTTTCAACGATATTGAAAATATGTTCAAAATCAGTGTAGTAACTGGTAATTATCCTATTGTGTGTGTGGGCAGGGTATATTTCCTTTCTTTGGATGAATCCAGGAATGGTAGATAACGCCTCCCTCCCGTTCCCACGCTGAGGTCCAAAAGAACCGGTCGGTTTGGTGGGGGTGAAAGAAGACCCCTTTTGAGTTTTGCGGGAAGAAGAGAAGACCCCTTTTGAGTTTTGCGGGCAGAAAGGAAGACCCCGTTGAGGAAGGAGAGAGAGTGAACTATCTGGAGCAGGGCGTGAGCCTGTACACATATTTTTGCTGCGAGAATGGTTACATGGATAATCTATATCCATATCCATCTATATATTTTGCTGCGAGCCCATTCAGAGATCGATATTCGACGCTACTGGTAAATCACTGCTATTACACTATATATATCACTGCTATATCACTGAATATTTCATTTGAGGTATGCGTAATATTATGATTATTTCTCTATAAACATTTTTTATTAATTCTGTTTTAAGTGCCAATTTAAAATCTTGTAAAAAATCTAAATTTTAGTGTAATTGTATATATTAGTATTCATTAAAAGTAAAAGTAAATTAGTTGTTTGTTTTAGTATTAATTTTCGTATTTATTTTGAATGTTTTTTATTAATGTTAAATTATTTGGCCGTCCTGCGAGTACACGCAGACTAACGGCATCATTTCTATGTCGGTTCTAACAATCAGTATTTCTAAGCATATGAGATATGAAACTTACTACTGAATTAATTAGATAGCAATTGAATATATTCCCTCGCACATTAGTATTCAGATTTTTTTTTTTTTTTCCATTTTCCTCTAACATTGATATTCTTTGCAATTTTACTTATAATAACAAACGAAGATTTTCTCGGTGAATTCTGTATGCTCGAAAAGATTTTATTTTTAAAAACAAATTTAAAAAATACAAATTAATAATTAAAAAAGATTTCTAGAATTTTTTTTTTTTTTTTTTTTGTATAATCCTTTTTTTTTTTTTTTTTTTTTTTTTTTTCCGATTTTTAACGATGTTAAGGACATCAATTCAACAAGTTAAATAGCAACTTAGAATACATCACAACTCAATTAAGGATATATTTTTGCTTTGTAGGCCCCTATGTGGATGATATTCTACAATATCAGTCTAATTACTGAGCTATATGAAATTACTGTACTATAAGCAGATGTTATACTACAAAGCAGTTATATTACTGTTATAAGCAGATGTGTCCAAAAAGTAAGACCAATTTTCAATTTAAAATTCCCGGAGCTTATGAAATTTCAATTTTTTTGTTTTTTTCCTTTTTTTGGTTGCTGGCACTGTCCTTGACATCTGTGTGAGATGTGACGTCAAAATATTCATTAGTGCTTCAGTTACGCTTGGCTTTGTAAGGCGCTACAACTGATTCCGGCGATTTTTGAAATGTCTGAACTAATTCAGCAAAGAACTTGCATTCAATTTTGTTTGCGGAAACGTATAGAATGTTGCAGAAGGCATTCGGTGAGCTTTCCTATATCGAAAAAGAAATGTTTAGAAGTGGTATAAACAGTTCAGAAGGCAGAGAACGTGTTGAAGATGAAAAGCCCTCTGGTCGACCATCAACCTCAACCGACGAAGCTCACGTCCAAAAAAATTAAAGATTTGGTGCTTACAAACCGTCGATTTACAATCAGAGACCTTGTGAAGATGTTGGAATTTCAAAAATATCGGTCAATTCCATTGTGGGTCTCAAACGCGACAAATCTCGATTGGTACCAAAAACACTGAATGTGCCAGCTCACACTTCATTGATTCTTCGTGACTTTTTCGCCAAAAATGAAACCCATATCGTTCCACAACCACCGTATTCACACCGTGCGACTTCTGGTTATTCCCATAACTCAAAAAGACCACTCCGGGGACACCGTTTTGAGTCGATTGAAGAGATTCAACGTGAATAACCGCGCGCTTTGAAGGCCATTGCTGTCGATGACTTTTTAGCATGCATTGAGGATTGGAAAAAGTTCGCATAAATGAGAGAGTGTCCAGAGGGGGATAACTTTGAAGGCGATGAAATAAATTTGTAAGAATAAATAAAGAGTTTTTGAAAAAAATTATTGATCTACTTTTTAGGTACAATAGTATACCATATCAACATAGAAATTATAGATTTCTCCTTTACAATCCACGTTTCTACTTTTTACTCAACAAAATAAAACTATATTTTATTGTATTATTTACTGACATCGAACGATTCTGGATATGATAGGATTGTAACAACACTGAAAAATGACTATCATTTTGTATATTATTAATTTCTGCATAAAATAATCACAATTACTTAAAATTCTAAAAATAAGATCATTAAAATGTTTGAAAAAATTTTGATAACGTCCTAAAGTTGAAACAATGGTAGAATATGTGTCATGTTTTATTTAAACAATATTATTGTTGTAAGTTCAATTTAATTTTATATTTAAATTTATTTTACCGATCTTTTAAAAAATGGTCAAATAAATCACTGTCATAATCGTATCACTATCATTCTTTTTATCATAAATTTCATCAATACACAATCGTATCACTCAGTTATCAGATAAAAAATTTTAAAATCTCAAAAGTTGTCATCCAGAACTTTCTATTCTATTAATAATTTTGTTCTGATATTATCAATTGCAGAAAACCTATTATGATTAAGATAAATAAAAAACTTACTTTTAAATTACTATTTTTTATTAATCCCTTTTTATAATATATTTTGTATTTAAATTAATATTTCGTGTCTTGCTGATAATTTAGACACATTTACTTTTAAAAAAGAAAATACATGAGTAATATTTTTTTTATTTCTACACTCGCAATCACGGGTTTTGCTAATGTATGCATCGAATAGCCCATCGAACAATGATAAGGATAAATGCCCTACATTTCATATCGCATGGGAGAAAACCTGCAACTGGTTTGTCGATGCGACCACAAAACCACCGTTATTGGTTTGTCGATTCGAGAAGCACACATTTTCGCAACTACTATAGAGTCTCCTCGCTGCTGGAAAGTAGTGTCTATGCCATCAAAGGGTTCTAATTTGTGCCATCCTACGCATTTCTGAGCACGTAGCCGCTGGCCATGAGTCACGCAAGTTTCCATATTGAACATGAAAATAAATGTTGAAACGTAAATTTGTACAGTTCTTTTATTGCCTCCCCCCCTATAACGGGTTGCACATAGCGAATCTGTATCATTTTTGTTATCTTTCGGAGGAGGGGGTACAATAAGGTTCCTCGGACTTGACCCGGGAGAACATCTTCACACAGCGATAAGGGGCATGTCATGGACAGAGTCTGGCGTTTGGCACGTTTCCGAGGTCGAGGATAGTTGTTTACTCCTTTGAGTTGGTTTTATGTGTGTAATACACTATGAGTGTGGGAGTACAGGCCTCACCGGTGACTGGTAGTGGTTCCTGGTTACAGTGGTTCCTGGTAGTGGTGTCAATTTATTGTATCTAAATTCCACATACAAATACCTTTCTAAGCAATATGCAGGTGGTTAATCCAGACCATCGCAACTGAGCATTCGAATGATGTTTAAAAGATTAGAAATTCCAATACTTATATTCGAATTGGAGTAAATGTCCATCTATTCATTGTACAAAGGCCTCGAATACAGATTCGCGCAATATACGAAAAATGCGTTAAAAAAATGAAAGTGGTAAAAATCAAACAATCATTTGACATTTAAGTGTCAAGCACAACGCAGCAATTCGAGCATGTTGGCAAGAATAAAAGAACACAATTTCAAGAAATAGCAATTAACCAAGAAAGTTAACAGAACGTGAGGATAGAATGATTATTAGAGTGATTTTCACAGAATTTGATAAGTCATTGGTAACTATAGTACGACGAGTAACCGGTACAGCAGTTGTAAGAAGGACCAATGATAGGTGACCCGAACTAAGTTCCAGCTCAATGTATCCATTGCATCAATAGTATAATGATTTTTACTTTCAGGAAAAAACCGCAAAAAAAATCTTCTTCACTTAAATACTTATGCAGTTTGTTTGTTTGTTTTTTTTTTGTCAGTTAAATATGTTGCCAACCAGAAATGATACATGTAACTTAATATATTAATATTAAGCAATCTAGTGTGATTATTTTGGAATACATTTGAATGTTAATCATTCTTTTTTTTATTTTAATTTGTTAACTTCGTAACACACATAAAATGTATTTTTTTAAAAAAGCTTATTAAAAGAAAGTCTAAATTTCTTCATAAATTAGCAAACTTTATGTTTAATTGTAATGACTGTTAGCACAAAAAAAAGATACATAATATACTGACATTTTGCCAATTCTATTTCTAAGATGCTTTTAAAAATAAATATTAAAAATATACCCTAAGCGTATTAGAGAAGATTCGATTTATATTACACAAATATTTAATTTTCAACTTGTGCTTTCTACAGTTTATTTGTCACATGTTTATACCCTATTATGTTTCTTCCTTTATTAAAACATAATACTATAAAACATATATGAAGTTAAGATCTGTCAGTCTTTAAATTCAGCTTTATTACAAAAAAAATATTTATAGCACATGTATGCACTCTGACAAAATTGCTTTTAAAAATGTTCATTCATGCATGCACATAAAATAATATTTTAGCAAAAAACATTATTTTATGTGCATGCATGAATGCTCAATGCATACTCAATCTTTTAGCTTCAAGCAAAATTGCTATGTAAGCAACCGCAATTCATTATCTTTTGTTCTAACTTAAAAGGCTGATTAGCTTTATCTTCATGACTAGATTAAAATCATAATACAATGTTTTATAAGTTACCATTCTGTTTCATTGAAATTATATCTAAAAATTACTTAAATCCATTTTTTATTGAATGTCACGCTGTCGTGATAATAAAATATCAATTGTTCCCAGGTATACAGGGAAATAAGAGATAAATGAAGCATTTTCCTGTTTTATTGTTTACGTTATCATTTTTTATTTGGCATTACTGCAAAATCATTTTAGAAAAGTGTGGTTTATCAAAAATTTAACTCCAAACCTTTGTCTTATTATTATTATTTTTAAAAAACAAGTTTTTATTAAAATGAAACAAAACATTTTATCAGAATTCTTATAAAAAATATGTGCATACATTAAAATAAATGTACATATATTTTATAAAAATAAATATGTATATATTTTCTTCTGTACATAGGTTTGTCAGTGAACTGTTCCTGAACGGCTGGACTGATTTTGATGAATTGTTTTTGTGTGTGTTTGAAAGATCCATAGATGGTTTAGATTCACGGACCCGGTAGGTGACGCTGCAGTCGATATAATTCTTCTGTACGTGTGTTTGTCAGTGAACTCTCTCAAACGCCTCGACCGATTTTGATGAAATTTTGTGTATGTCTGTTTAATAAAAATATGGACAATGTTTTTATGCTATCCTCTTTATTGTAAGTCGCCACCAGATGGTTCTGAAGCATATCAACTTCTATACTATTAAACCAAGCGCTATGAAAATTGGTAATAATTTGTATTCGAGTATGGCAAATAGGTTGACGCTATACACTTTATTGTTACTTGTCACTAGAGGGTGCTGCAGCATTTCATCGTATATACAGTTCAAACGATATCCATGAAAATTCGTATGCACATATATGGAAACATGGAGAATATATTCGCGATATGTTAACGCTATTTTTTTTTTTTTTTTTTTTTTTTGGCAGGACAACATATACAGGGTTCTATTAATATATATATATATATATAATTCATATATATGGAATCTATTTCCCAGGTGAAATTATCACAAAAGTTAACTAGGTTTAATTAACAAGTTACATTCAGTTCTTTTACATTGTAAAATGTCACATCTCCTCACGCTAACAGTTTTATATCACTTGCTACTTCTGCGAGTGTACGGCAGTAACACCCGTATAAAACTACAACTGTTCAACAACTGCTGCATAGTTTTCTAGTTTCAAGTTAATAAATGACACAGTCCCTGTGATGCAAAATCATTCAGGTGCCCTTGAAACCGTTATTACAGACTACTATGTCCACTACTACCAATTTTCAATTTAAAATTTCCGGGGCTTATGGAATTTCAATATTCAATTTCACAATTTAATTTTTTTCTTCTTTTTTAAGTTGTTGCCACTGTCCTTGACATCTGTGTGAAGTTTCACGTCAAAATATTCATTAGTTTTTGAGTTACGCTTGGCTTTGTGAAACGCTAAAACTGATTACGGCGAATTTTGAAATGCCTGAATTAATTGAACTTGAAAAAGAACTTGAATTCAAATTTGTTTGCGGAAACGTATAGAATGGTGCAGAATGCATTCGGTGAGCATTCCTTATCGGAAAGAAATATTTACAAGTGGTATAAACAGCTCGAAAAGGCAGAGAACTCGTTGAAAACGAAGAGCCCTCTGGTCGACCATCCACCTCAACTGACGAAGCTCCACCGTCCAAAATTAAGATTTGGTGCTTGCAAACCGTCGATTTACAATTACTGACCAATTACTCTTACTTTACAATTACTCATTACTTTTCAATTACTTACTTTACAATTACTCAGAGACCTTACTGATGATGTTGGAATTTCAAAAGAATCGGTCAATTCCATTTTGGGCCTCAAACGCGTGAAATCTCGATTGGTACCAAAAACACTGAATGGGCCAGCTCACACTGCATTGATTCTTCGTGACTGTTTCGCCAAAAATGAAACCATATCGTTCCACAATCACCGTATTCGTACCGTGCGACTTCTGCCTAAACTCAAAAGACCACTCCGGGGACACTGTTTTGAGTCGATTGAAGAGATTCATTTTCAAGATTGAAGAGATTATGAATCGCCGCGAACTTTGAAGGCCATTCCTGCCGATGGCTTTTTAGCATGCATTGAGGATTAGAAAAAAAGTTGGCATAAGTGAACTGTGTCTGAAGGGGCGATGAAATAAATTTGGAAAAATAAATAAAGAGTTTTTGAAAAAAAAAATAATAATTGGTCTTACTTTTGGCACAGTGGTACATATTTATAAACTTACTTTTTAATTTTGTACCTTATTTTAATTTTTTTCTGTCATTTTTTTTACCTGATTTCACCATCATCCATTGCAGTGGCTAGCAAGTGGTATGTGCTAGTCTCTCAATAGCCATTGGCCTGATTTTCTCAATTGATGATTGATTGGGAAAAAAATTTTCTATAGGACAACAGTCGAAACCCTCTGTACCGAAGACGGTCAGGGGGCAGCACTGTGAGCATGCGGTTGTGCAATGTTCTATTTAAAGATAACATGACAGAGGTCTCGAAAATAGTGCACAGCCATCTACTTTAAATATGAAAATATAATAGCGACTATTAAAATTACAGACTAGACAATCACGACGTGAACAGTGTGTATGCACAATGGCTCTTTAAAAACACTAAGGGTGCTAGATCCTTATGATGATTCAGAACAGAGATTCATCTAAAAGATAAGTGACGTCAGGCCTGCTTCAATCAACGATCACTGTAGCATATGAATATGCATATGCATTATTTTTTTATTAATTACAAAACGTTTACACACACACAAAAATCATTTATGAAAACCTTCGTAGTTTTAAAAAACATTTTTAGTTATTTTTAGTGCACTGTCTTAGATTTAATTTTTTTTCCTTAGAAATGTTTCTTAATTTTTAAATTTAAAAATTAGTTATTGCTTTTATATAACTTAAGATAAAGGAATAATTAAAAAAAAAAAAATCATTATTTTTTTTTCTCCGAAGTTATACAATAGGCATTTGATATATAAAAAGGTGAATGCAACCAACTATTAATTTTTTATTAAATGTGCATAATTGATATCAAACTGATTTAATAATAAAAGTTTTGATAGACAAATTAGAAAAAAAATTTCTCTTAACATAAAATAGTTTTATATAATTAAAAGTCTTATTACTAAAAATTTTTTTACTAAAATTTTAATTAAAAAAAAAATCCAAAATTGTAGCAAAGAATTACAAATTTCTCTTTTTGTAAAATAATATAATTAAATATTCACAATAATTTAAATTTGCTTAGATTGCATTACTTAATAATTTTAAATAGTTAATTTCAATATTTTTTTTCTTAGTTAAGAAAAACAAGTATGATAACATGCGAAACCTGCTCGCATCAACTAATAGTTTTTTCATGTTTTCTTTTTTATGGCACACAAATGTGGGAAAACTACCCCTTGAATCTAATGGAAAACAATTACCTCTATTCACAACAAAAACTTTTGAGATGCATAATATGAAACACTAGATTTTTTGAAATTCAAAAAGATTAAGAAAATGTATTAAAATAACTATTATTTTATTTTGACAAAACATTAAAATAATACAAATATATAATATGCATATTAATATATATAGAGAGAGAGAGTGAGAGATAATATATATATACTTAAATTATACAAATATTAAAAATAAATTAAAACTGATGGATATTTTATAGTGAAATTACAATTTGATTTTTAAAGGTTAAAAGTATTGTTGAATTAATAAATTCAGCAATACTCAATTCATATTTTTTTTTTTTTAAATCCATACACACATTTTAAGAAAATAAAGGTCTATTTACATAAGCAATCACAAATTCTTCAATCTTTCACATATATCAGATCCTTTTTCTTTTGAATTTTCTATCTTAGCAATTCGGGAGCCGAATTGTATAGCTCTTTTTGGTAATGCAGCTGCTTCACATAAACCAAGTTTGTATGCTAAAAGGCGAAGAAGTAATTTTTCACCTATACCACGTGGATAATTCAAATTCATCTGAAAAAAGTATAATATAAAATAAAAAATATTGAGCAATACATGTAGAATATTTTAATAACAAATTTTTAATTCTTACTTTTAACCAAACAGGAAGACTGTTTAAATATGAAACTACAGTTTCATCAAGAAAAGGGTAACGAGATTCTACTCCATGGTCAGCAATGATTCTAAAAATATCAAAGAAATTGATATTAGTACAAACTAACGAAAGTGATGCAAGGTATAATAATTGATTTTTAAATCAAATATTCTAGAAATTAGCAATTATTAAAAATAAATTTATATATACATTTATTTAAAGCCATTACATATTATATTATATATATGGTATGGACACTTAGTATATTTATAGAACTGCTAAAATTCATTAAGCTGCTAAGATCTTGTTTATAATGGCAATATCCCTTTGTTTGGTCAACACTATTGCCTAGTGTCCCAGTAATCCTATATATATATATATAAAAAGTCTAATAAATTGTCACTATTTATTTCTTAATCAAACAAAAACTTTAATTTTGCACCTGGTGTCAGCTGGTGGAGTGATCCCTTTGTCTATAGTTTTTTTATTATTACTATTTGTCCGTAGAAATTTTCTAGAACTTAAAATGGTAAATTTTTCAAGTTTATGAGACAGTGTTCTATTTAATTTTTCTTTTACAATTTGTCAAACGATAATTTGGATTTTTAATCAATATTTTTCCTAATAAAACTTATGAACACTAAAAATGTTTAATTTGTGTAGTCAGAATTCTTTTGATAGTTTAGATTAAATAAGATGGTTATTTACACCATCCTATCTATCTCATCAAATTCAATGGATAAATTTTTAATTTATAGATTAATGCTATTGATACCTTTCAGTTTATAGATTTATTGTACCTTATAATACCTTTTATTGTACCTTCTTAACAAGTAGGAACACATAAATTTTTGTGTTGAACACTCTATGAATGACAATGAGCCAAGGAATTACATTAATGTCCATACATCATAACCAATGTAAAAATGCAATTATATATAATAAAAGATATGGAATATTTTTTAACACTGGGAAATTTTTACATTGATACTTAGACACAAATGTAAAAGTATTAATAGCTGTTTAAAAAAGAAATAAGATTCTTCCTGCAATTTTTTAATGGCAATAATGAAAAATTTAATGTCAATCGATAAAAAATGAGACAGTTTTTAAACAAAGATTTCGTCAAAACATTTAGCATAATATTCAGAAAAGCTTTTTAATTTTATTATATTAAAATTTTATGTTTTTTATTACTCTATTATAAACTTATTTTATAGCAGTTGAAAAAAGAGTTGCTAATATAATAATTTCAGAATTTTGTATACTTTTCAATATCAGCTTTTAATCCAACTTAACAAAATTTGCTTCCACTCACATAAACTTTTTCGTAAAAAAAAAAAAAAAAAAAAGTACTTGTTCTGTTTGAATCAAATTTTCTCTTACTGAAATTGTGAAGTATAATGTTTTATATAACATTTAGAATTATTTCATTTTTCACTTCTTATTATCTCTCTAATAACAATTAAGAAATTATGAAATAATCTGCTTGATTATCACTGTCTACACATCAGATAAAAATAACAAGAAATTTTGTAGCAACAGAAACATAGTTAATGTGAAACAAACCTGTGTATTTAATAGTAATAATATAGATTTCTTTGTTTCATTCTTCTGTTTAATTATAATTCGTATTATATACATAATAAATGTTAATATAACCTGATTTATATATTAATATAATGGATTTTGTTTACTTCAACATAGCAAATTGTAATTAAAGCATATTAATCTAAAGCATAAACCAACAAAAAATTTATTGAATTTTATGATAATTTAATAATTAGTACTGCATAAGAATTCTTTCAATTTTACACAGATAATAAGCATTTAGCATATTTAGCATTTTCAATTACTAAACAAATTAATCTAGAAAATTAATTAAAAACCTATCATCTCTTCCAAGGTTTCTGAAACTTATTCTATCCAATTCTAATGTAATTTCTTCAACAAGACCATCCCAGCTTAGAGAACTGAAAAAACAAAACAGTTAATCAACAAAATAAACTAATATGAAATTTGTCATACTTAATTCTTAAATTTAATTTCAACATTGGCATAAGCCTAAAAATAACTTAGTTAATGAAAAAATTATATTTAAGTGCATTTAAGTAAGATTTTACTAGTGCATTTTAATTTGCTTTTAAATAAAGCAATTGAAACACAGAATCGGAAATAATATAAACAATTTTATGTTTTGAATTTTCCAAATATTTTCCTCCATTTGAAAATTTGTTGATTTCATGTTGGAAAAAGCATACGCACATACACAAAATATGGTTTTTTTTTTAAATATAAATTTGATAGAATTAAGCAAAAAGTCTAAAAAAAAAAATAAAAGTAAGAACAATACAAATATATGATAAGCATACTTGAACTTAACCCTGTGTCTCGAATAACCACCAAGTTGTTCATCAGCTCCCATACCAACAAGCAGTACCTAGATTTAAAGTTCACAAATTTAATTGTATTTATACGAAATCAGTAACATCAAATTATTAGCAATTAAAATTTCAAACAAGTATTCAAAAATAATTTTAAAAAATAAATTAAATTAATTTTTCATTTCTGAAAAGTTTTTATAATTGACTTTAAAATTTGAGTGTTACAATTAAATTTTAATAATAAAGAAAATTTTTAATTTTTATAGAAAGAATTTTGTCTAAAAATGCAAACCATTTAAAGATAAAAGATATGCATTGTTTAAAAAAGAACTGCACCGCTTATTATTTTTCTTTTCTTTACACATTTAAACATTATCTCATGGTTCAACTCATTAATAACAAATGTATTTCTATCAATAAGGCTACTGTTTCTACACATTTTCATAAATGAAATAAACTAATTTCTAACAACTGAATAGCAATTGAACAAAATGATTTTTTTTTTTATCTAAAAAAAGAAAATAAAGCTTTTGAATTGCTAATTTGCCACCAATGACAAGAGACCACTTACTACCACCTGAATCAATATTTTGATGTATTACTTTCCTTAATAGTAAAAACACAACGATACACATCACTTAGTGGAATGATAGACTTATAACACATGCAATGCATATAAATATTATTTTATTAACCATATTCCATTTGCTGGTGCCAACAATTAATTCTGTAATTGTTTCTCTGCTATAAAACTAAGAACATTTTATTGAAAAGCCCACATATTTCTTATTTAACACTTAACCGGCTACAGCCAAATAGTAAAAAAGGCACAGAACATTTTAATACGTTAGCCTTGTTTTCTACTTATGTATCTTGAATCTTGAATCGAAGCAGTATATGGGGATGCGAAGCAACAAGGACTATAATCCCCTAATCACTATATGGGAACAGTTCGTTTTCCTATTTATACGTCACTAAAAAGGATGTGAGATCTATTTTCCGCTCAGTAAGGAAAGTGGCGTGAACAAAAACAGGGATTTATAGTATCCCCTGAGTGCCGAGAGAATTGCAGCTAATAAATATCAAAACGTTTAAGAGATTGGAGAAATAAAGTCAGATTTTTTTTTGCAATCAAGAATTTTAGATAAAAGCTTTGAATATGATATTATTTTCGTCGATATTCAAGTTTTGCCATAGATGTAATCTGGCGGTGGGAATATTTTCTGCATCTTAAAAGAATGTGTAAAAGGTCATTGGTTTCATTACATATGTTACAGAAAGGATTGGAATCTAAATTGAATCTATTTAACAGGGCGGGAGTAACGATCATTCTGCTGATGATACGAGCAATGAGTATATCCTGCCTTCTATTCTGTGTCCATTTTGTGATAGTTCCAATATCTGGAAAGTTTCCTATCAAATCATAATATTTGCTGCTAAAGTAATTTGTTTCCGAGATTAGGTAGGATTGTTTTTTCAGGTTTGCTATGACATCTTCCGGGGATATCCATTCAATAAATTGCGAGAGTTCCGTGGTATTCTTTGCGAGAGAATCCGCTTTTTCATTCCATAAAATTTCGAATGACCAGGAACCCATAAAAATGTGATATTTTGATTAAAAGTTTGTCGAACAAAAAGTTTCGAAGCAAGTCTTTGAATAACATAGGTAGAATGAATGTTAAGATTTTTAAGAGAATTAAGAGCCGAAAAACTGTCAGAAAGTATTAAAATATCCTTGTCAACAATAGCTAGTTCATCTATGGCGACACAAATTGCCAAAACCTCTGCTGTGAAAACAGAGTTTATTGGGTTAATGCGATATGAAAAACTTTGATTGCAAGAAATGCCGGCGATTGAAGTTGGGACGTGACTTTTGAGGCATCCGTGGCTATGATATAGTGATAAGAGAAAAATCTGTTTATACAATCTGAAAAATCATTGACTATAAGTGAAACTGGGGTTTTCTTTATTTTGGAAACGGAACTTCTGAAGGAAAAATTCACATAAGGAAGGATCATGCCGTGGCACAATTGGCAAAGTTAAGAGGTGTTCTGGTGAGCAATTATAATTTTGTAGAGAGTTTTTAAGAGTGTTTTCATCTTTGTCAAGTAACTGCAATTCATTGTTTACCATCAAAGGGGAGAAAGAGTGGTTAGCATATTGTTTGATTAAAAACTGCAACGCCAAACGTTTAATTTTATCTGAAAGAATTTCTTGTCCAGACATTTTTAACAAAAATTATATTTGGAGTCCATATTGGTAATCCCAGAACAATTCTTAGAACTTTTGTTTGAATTGTGTTACAGGCGTTTAATTTGGTGACCGGGAAATTTTTAATTATTAATGCACTGTAATAAAATGTGCTGAGTATACTATTGTTTGCAATTGTGATAAGATGTTTTGTCCTTGTACCATTTTTCTTTGATGCCAGAAATTTTAGACAGTTAATTTTTAAGGGCTTTTATGCTTAAATTTCTTAAAATAATTTCATTTGGTTTATTTTTGAAAAGGAATTCGAGATATTTAAGAGTATCACTCCAGATGAGGGGAATTCCGACATATGTTATCCGCGGTAATGAAATTGATCTTTTTTTTTTGATAAATCAACTATTGCACTTTTTCGGCATTAATTGTGAGTTTCCAGTAAGAACACCATTTGTACAAATTCTCAAGAGTATTTTGAAGCTGGGTTTGAATATAGGATAACGATTGATGTGAGCAGAAAAGAAAAATATCGTCAGCGAAAACAAAGCAATCAACATTTACCTCAAAGTCTCAAAAAAATGTCATTCAAAAAACTACAAAAAGAATTGGTGAAAGTACACTACCTTGTGGAAGGCCTTTAAAAAAGAAGGTTTGAGGTCAGAAACAGTGTTCCTCCATCGAACCTGAAAAGTTCTGTCCTGAAGAAAACCATGAATCCATTTAGCGATGTTTCCCGAGATTCCAATTTGAAGACATTTATAAATTAGTTCGTCTATAGGCACGGAGTCATAAGCACTTTTTATGTCGTGTGACTGATACGATAAAATATTTTTTTTTTTTTTTTTCATTATGTGCTGTTAAAATTGATTTATAGATGGTATAGATAGCGGTATGATTGTTTCTAAAAGGTATAAAACAAATGCTGATTGGTATGAAGTCGTTTGGTGAAAGTCAGAAAATTAACAATGCGATTGGTAATAATGCGTTCAAAGACTTTACAAAAAAACAGAGGTCAAAGCAATCGGCCTATACGACGATGTTTTTGTTTTATCCTTGTTGGGCTTAGGGATTGGAATAATGATAGCGTGTTTCCAGCTCTTCGAATTGAGAAAAACTCAATTGTTGGTTGAAAAGGTGCAAGATAACTAGAACGGACGATTCATCTAGTTTTTGAACCATGCAGCTGGAATGTTATCTGCGGGCGTTGTATTTCTCATTTTCTGGATAGCTTTTCGCAGTTCCCAAAGTTCAATATTTTTATTTAATAACTTATTGTCTATACTGTAATCCAACGGAATAGGTTCAGAACGGAAATTTTGTGCTGAAAAATAACTTGAAAAAGATTGCTTTGCTGTTTTGGATTACTAATATATCTATTATTGTGAAAATTAATTTGCTATTTTTTATATCAGAGTATTGCGACTAGTTAGTTTATTCAGGATGCGGAAAAATAATTTAGGGGTTCTCGGAATATTGTTTATATTTTCCCCTGCCCTTTTAATATGGTATTTCAATTTATTTCGGTATTTTTGTAGCGAATCCAATCAGGGACCGAAACAGTATCCCTGGCCTTTTTCCACAATATTTTTCAGTTGACAGAAGTTATTACATGCAATATTCCACCATGGAGTATATTCATATTAGTCAAAATTTTGTTTTTGGTATTAATATTTATAGTGTGCGAAATTTTTCAGTGACTATTTCAAAGGTAGGGTCAGCAATAGATTGAAGAAAATTTTTCGAATCTCTGAGAATTGATTCCAATATATAGTTTTTAAGATATTTTGTTGCATTTGTTAGTTTGGACCATGAAACAATTATTGGTAGATGATCACTTTCAAAGGTGCAGTCAGAAACATAGCAATACACTTCGTTTAAAAGAGCTGCCGAACAAAGAGTGAGATCTGTAACGGAAGAAGTGAAAATTATGGGTGATGTGAGTGGGCGTTGAAGTGTTCAGGATAGAAAATGCGACTGATTCAACCAATCAAAATTCTTCGCTTTGGGCGTAGAAGTTTTTCCGCCCCAAAAGGGGTGGTGTGTAGATTTGAAATCACCAAAAGTTCGCGTTTTTAGAAAAAAAACTGAAAAAATTTTGAACCTGATTGATATCAAATCCATGCGGTGCATAAATATTAACAATAGTAAATGTAACGTTGTGTGATTGAATTTCTACTGCAAGCATCTCAAGGTTTGGATCATTAGAATTCTCAAAAATGACATGAGCCGCACATGTTTGTTGGAATACCTATTAGTAGACCACCTCCTGTTCTGTTGTTACGGTGGGTGCGAAAAAAGATTTTATTAGGAAATGAAAGACGATCATCTGCTTTTCAGAAAATGTTTCCTGAAAACCCAAAAATTCTGACGTTGTGAAAGGGGTCGGTGGAGCCAGATTTTCTTGTTTTGAAGGCTGCGACAATTCCACTGAAGAAGGAATGACATCACTGAAAATTACGAAAAATAAAACAGGAAGGTATTATTCCATAAGAAACTAAAAGAAAAACCCTTAACTTGGGGCAAAAACAAGAGGGATAATAAGAAATACATTAAAACGACGGAACACCCGGAACAAAAAAACACCGCAAAACACACTTAATTTGAAGCATTGCTTCACCTGCATCCCATTGCTTGGGATTATTAGATGGAACAAGGTTGATCATTTGGCGTTTTCTGTTAGGGGATTTTTGAGATCAGTTTGGTGGAATACTGACCACATATTGCACAAGATTTTCTATTGTTTTTTGGAATATTTCAACTAAAAGAGTGGTCTGTTGTTCCATTTTAATTGTAATGTTTTGAACAATACCTCGACTCTTTGGTTTACTATCTCTTCAATGTTTGGAGCCGTCGAGTTGATCTTAGCAGCTTCAAGAGTAATTAGTTTTCGATGAATGCATATAAACGTCTGGCCTCTCCAATCGTGAGATGGTTTCTGCACTTGAATTGAGTATTTTTTGTTCAAGGGTGTGTCGTGGGCAGATTTTTTGGTTGCGGAATGAGGTCCATTACAAAGAATGCATTTTTCCGGACCTTGACAATGTCCTTCATGGTTTACACCATACAGAGGGCAAATTTTTCTTGTCGCAGACACGTGTTGCATGTGTAAATTCATAACAATGCAAACACTGTCGGACTCTATCAACAAATTGGCGAATTTTGATTGGTGAACCAGATCTTTATAGCATCAGGCAAGAAAGTTCCCGGGATCGTAACGAGTACCGGGGAAAATTCTTGGGTAGAGTTTAACTTAACGAAACGTCGCAACTCAACCACTTCCATATCATTTTTATTCATAATTTCATCTGCTAATTCGGATAATTGTAGATTAGTTTGGTATATCGAAAATGAGAAACCGTTCCGTGATATTTTCGAAGGTTACACCCGTAGAAACGGGCGTTTCCTGAATTTTTCAAGATTTAAAATCTGTGCGGCGCACACCAGATCGGCAGTAGTAAAGATAAGTTTACCCTGCCTCGAAAATTTCATGCTGGTGATATTATCATGCCTGTTGACGTGTTTTTTTTTTATATCTGCCTGGATAAGAAATGGATTTGAACGAGGTGGAATTTTATGTTTTGCAACGCTGTGTTGGCATATAATATGAATTTCCTCAAAACTTTTCTGTCCCAACCGCAACACCAGTTCATTAATGGATTTTGAGCTTTTAAAGTAATTGTTATTACTGGAAATCATGCTATTACTGCTTTGGACGTCATTCATATTAAATTGAGAATTATCCACATCCGACACAAATATTGCCGAATGGCTCAGGTTGACTAGTAAAATGAAACAACCGGAAAGATGAGAAAACAAAAAAGAAAAGTTAATCTTTTTTACACCTTGAGAAAGACCGAAAAGAGAAATTTATTGAAGATTTATGAAAACAGATAAGCAAACCAGCAAGCGAGCAACATCCACTTGAAACACAGCTATGTACTCTCAGCACTCAGGAAACCTAACCAAGTTAATCTGACAGACATACACCGAAACCACTCCCCATCTACTTATGTATACTGTAGCATTCTTCCCACGGAAAATTGTAGCATTCCATTCCCAGGAAAGAGGAATGTATATTCTTTAACAAGTGCATAATAACAATCTAACACTCAAATTTAACGGCAGATAAGCAGTGTTGTAGATAATTACATGTAATTAGTGTTTCGTACTAATGAGAACAACCTGTCACTCAAATCTGATAGCAGATATTCAGTGTCATGGATAATGAGACCCCGTAAATTAGCGGTTGTCTGTGCGGTCGTCACAGGTCGAAACAATTGCAGATGGAATATAGACTACACCATGAGTTGTTGAATCTTGATTGGTGATAGACCATCGGCTGAGAAAGTGAAGAGAAGATAGAGAGAGAGAGTTCTGCGGCGAGTCGATAGGAAGTGTTGTCTTTTTCTCTAAAGTGATTGAACTGCCCGGAGTTTCCACCTGTTTTCAAAAAGAGCCCTTATGGTTATCGTTTCGTGTTTGCGATAATTAAAATTTGCCACAAACCAACGTGTATTGAGATTCGACGTAGACTCGAAAATTCTGAAAATCTCCGTCCTTGGTTTGGTTTGTCGCTCTACAGTCATCTTTCTTCGTCCTTGGAGTGAACTATACGTGTGTATCTACTTTATAATTTTATTTTCATTTCTGTGTAAACAGAGTTCTGTATATTTATTTAATGTATGTAAATAAAAATTAAAGTGCTCGCATGAACCTGAAAGGGGCCCTCTTCTTGAAGCTGGTATAGGTCTAATATAGGCCGAGGCGTTACAATACTATCATCTGCCTACCAACAAGTGATGAAGAAAGGGTACTGCCTTTTAGACTCAAATGTCCCACATTTAAATGTAAAATGGGAGAAATTCTCACCAAGTAACCAGATTACCAATACGAGTCGCTTACTCACGAGATCACAATATTAATCAAGTCTGCTCGTATCTGAAAAAATTGATTCCAACCTGAACTCTTACGCACGCTGGCTTCTACTGAGCCATGAGTGGGGTAATTCAATGGTGTTGGTCGCAGAAAAATCACTCCAAGCCCTTTTTTACGCTTATTGAATCTTAAGCAGTACAATACATTCACAAATAACTAATTCAGAGTTTAAATCCATTTATTAAAAATCAAAATAGTACCCTAGCAGGAGAGTTGTAGTTTTCATAATCGTCGCCTTTAGCCACAATCCCACTTCCTCGAGCAGCAAACCAAATGGCACAACCAATACTGTCATCTAAAACGGTACATGAAGGCCTCAAAGGTGGCTTATTACATCTCTTCTGTAAAAGAAACACAATAGTGAATGCATTTGAAAATAAAAAAATAAAAATTTATTTTAATTAAAAGAAAATCTGCGGAAGTCACATAAACACTATATTAGGGACAATCAAGTTTGACTGCACAGTACCATACAAATGAGCAAAAAAATTAATAGTTTAAAAAAACTAAAAAACACGCTTTTAGAGTTAATCTATCTAAAAAGTAAAAAATAATTGTTAACATAAGAATAAAAAGACTGACGAGAAAATGAATGTCACTGTTCCAAAAGCGTGGGGTGTTTTGTATGACATTTTTAAACTAACTCTGCATTTCGGAATGAATTAGTGAAAAATTATAACGATTGATATCGAGCACCCCACGCTTTTGGAACAGTGACATTCATTTTATTCTTATGTTAACAATTATTTTTTACTTTTTTTAGATAGATTAACTCTAAAAGCGTGTTTTTGTTTTTTAGTTTTTTAAACTATTAATTTATTTTTAGTTTTTAGTTTGATTAACTCTAAAAGCGTTTTTTTTTTTTAGTTTTTTTTAAATTATAATTTAGGAAAAACATCTCCTGCTTGAGAGCAATTAAAGCAGAAGATCGAAAAAGCTAAAGCTATCGGTACAATTAGAGTCCGTTGACGATGCCCAAAAATAAAAAGGTTAAAGTTAAAATGAGAATTTTAAGATAAAAGTAAAATAAAACAAAAGGAAGTAAGATTAAACAAAATAATTATACAAAATAGGTAGGGTTTGATCAGTTGACTGAGTCGCCAGTAGATGGCGCCATCAGTCCCAAAATCGAGCCCAAAGATTGAAACATACAAACATACAGGTGATGCTAATAAAAGCGTATTAAAAAGACACACAAGTCAAAATGCGACACTGTAATTTTTCAAGAATGAATTCGTAAACCATTTCAATAGATGGTGAAGTGTAGTTTTGGCATAAGTGGCCTGATGGTCGAATGTTAGCGCTGTGGCGCTCGGTACCATAGGTTTTGGGTTCCAGTCCCAGCGGTGCCATGGATGGATACGGTTTGTAGTGGTTCAGAATCCACTTTAAACCGTAGGTCCCGGTCCTAATAGGATCGTAGAGCTTTGTGAGGTAGTGTTACTCGCGTCCGTAGCATATCTTAAGCTAAACGTGCCCCCTGAGTAATGCTAAATGAGTAACGTCGGTGCAGCCTTGCTTATGGCATAAAGATAACTGTCTAAATATTTGCCAGCTGCATTAGAAAAAAATTTTGGCATACTTATCGATTAAAATACTCAGCAACCAAGTGAAAAGAGGATTTTTTCGGACAGACGATTGTCCAAAAGGTGATTATGAGTAACACTGAAATTTTCAAAATTGGTAGTAATCAACTTTTCGGAATTATCTGAAATTTCCACACAATAACAACTACCATGGTGATTACAATTAGCACAGAAGTTTTCTGTACTACAAAGACGAATTTTCAGAAATTTTTAGAAACTCAGCCTAGTTTGACTGCACAGAACCGTACAAACGAGCAAAAAAAGACACACAAGTCAAAATGTCAGACTGTAATTTGGCAAGAATGAATTCGTAAACCATTTCAATAGATAGTGAAGTGTAGTTTTTGGCATAAGGGGCCTGATGGTCGAGTGTTAGCGCTCTGGCGCTCGGTACCACAGGTTTTGGGTTCCACTCCCGGCGGTGCCATGGATGTTTGTAGTGGTTCAGAATCCACTTTAAGCCGTAGGCCCCAAATTTTTTTTTTTTTCAGCAAAACTGTAATATAAAATTGGAAGGAAAGCGTCATATGGTCCGTTAAACACGTTGCTATTTACCATTATCTACAGAAATCATATAAACTTTTTAATCGCATTTATTTCAAAGATGGAAAATTTTATATATTTTAAAAAGATAGGCATAATTTCGTAACATGTGTTTCAGAACTGGGAAGTGCAAAATTTTCATTTGCGGTTAACTTTCAATTTTCGGAATTTTCCGAACTTTAAGAGTACATGGTTTGCATTGGTATGTTCTCTGCTCCCCGTCTACCATGGAGGATACGACAACAACATAAAAATTATAATTATTATAAATACATAACTTGAGCTATAAATTGTTAAAATTTTTATAAAAAGGTAAACAAAATAGTAAATCAAAAATTCATTTACCTTTGATTTATCAAATCTTCTTCTGATATATTAACCATTTTAAAAATAAACATAATTATGATTTTAATTATTTAAATTTGATAAAAAAATATGTTAATAATTTTATTCTTCTACAATTTAAGAGAAAAAAAAAAAAACATACCAGTAAGAATTAAACAGATTAAAAATGCAGTCCTTCCATTTATAGCTTTAAAAGATTTCAAGATATTGCATAAATAAATCTATAATAAATTATTTATAAAGCAGTTTTTTATTGATTCAAGAACAAACAAAATCTAAATTCATATCTTTGATATATTAAACATATTAATTCCATAATTTTAAAGCTATGTTGGAAATATTTTTTTTTTCTTCAATATATAGCAGCTTGACAGAAGTAATTAATCACTTGCATATGAAAACATATTTAAAATTTGTGTACTTTTAAATAATTAAAAATGATTGATGCACTTAAATGTAAGAGATCTCATAACAAAATTATCTTTTTAAAAAACTGCTTTTCATAATTACAATTACATTGCAGAATTCACTTTTCTTTTAACATACTTCAACAAAATTCCATTTTCTTTTAGGACAAACCCTATGTAACGCAATGACACCATTTCTTCCCGTCACTCTATCTGGAGTTTCGAAGACTAAATGATTATCAGTAGATTTGGACTTTTTCAAGTTCAAATTGCTAGCGAATGCTATATTCAGCAAATCAATTGGTTCATTTTCGTCTAGATGCCTGAAATCAATTATCAAATCAAAAATTAAATAAAATCATTCAATTGCAAATTAATAAAATGGAAACAAGTAGAATAGATTATAACGTTTAGAAAATTCCAATACTAAATTTAATAAAGAATGTTAGATTTTTTTTACATTATTTTAATTAAACTGTGTTTTTTAACATTTAATGGCAATTAATTTAATATTAATTGCCAATTAATTAATTTTCTTTATGAATAATTAAGTTAATTAACAATATGCATACATCAATAAAATGTAAATTATTAATAAAAGGACGATAAAACATTGAACAAAAAAACCATCTATACAGAGTAATAAATAAAAATAATTTTAAGGTCCAAATTGCTACATTAACAGAGAATATATAAACATTTTTTATGAACAAAAATGTAAGAGATAAATAATGTGTAAGTGCAATTACATTTACTCAAAAGAAAAAAATACTAGGAACAGGTTGTAATGCCAATATTTTGACAAATGCTATCTGAAAAGAGTTATACCAATTGATGTAGAAGTAATAATACCTACAACTTACTTATATTTTAGTTGTCTAATCATTTGTGTGGTTATTTTAAAATAATTTATGCAGAAGCGAATGCTCAAAATAAAAAAAAAATTGATATTCAATTTGATACTCTAATACATGTTATAGAGCATATTCTATAATTATTTGAGCTTTGCAGTTTATATTTTTTAAGTTTAAACAGATGTCCTAAAATGTTATAAAATCGGAAAAACAGATGTCCTAAAATCGCAAGAGAGACAGTTAGTTCCTTCTCCGTGATGCCAATATACCTTGGAGTCCAAATGAACTCATTTGTTAAAATTCTGTTTAAGATGGATTGAATTTTATTTCCAAATAGTTTGATGACATGATTAAATATATATAAATAACTTAAAATTGTAAAAAAAATATTCACTAAGTTAAATTTCAAAAGCATAAAAAAGCATACAAATTAATAAATAATCAAATCGTAAATATTTTTATTTTAAATTGTAATTTAACATCTAGTAAAAACAAGTTTTAAAATTTCAATTATTATATATTTTTGATATTGGGTATCTGTTGTGGATTTAGTAAAATTGTTTTAACAATAAAGTTAACAAAAAACTGCACACAATAATACACTCCTGTCCATAAATTTGACATAATTCAGAATCACACAGAAATTGAACTCTAAAATATAAAAATTGATGTAGAATTATCACAACATCTTGAAGAAGAATATGCAAATTACAGGAAACCACCAGATGGAGCGGATAGTGTAACAATGACGAGAGTGTAAGAGAGGGGTATATAAGGAATTGGCAAAGAAGTAAAATTGTTCACAAGCTTTTTAAAAGCCTTTCAGTGCAATAACCGCATAGTTATGGCACAAAGGAAGCATTTGGATGATTTTTTACGTGGTAGAATTATCGGAAGACTGGAATATTTTACCCAGCTGGAAGTATCCGAGGAACTTGAATCGCCCAGAGTGTCATCTCCAGGCTTTGGCAACGATTCCAAGATGATGGTAATGTGAGTAGATGTTACAGCACAGGTCGCCCCCGAGTTACAACGCCGAATGAGAACCGGTATTTAGCAGTTTGCCAAAAGAAACAGACGGAGCACAGCATCAGACCTGTCTCGTCAGCTCTCTTCAGCTACCGGTACGACAGTTTCAAGGCAGACGCTTAAGGCACATTGGTCTATATGCTCGTAGGCCTGCCAGATGTGTTCCACTTACCGCAACTCATTGTTATTAAAGTTCATGCATTTAAGCAACAGTTATGATGTGTCATTTCCAAGTCCAGGTTTAGTTTGCAGTTGATTCTCGCCGGACTTTCATGGAGATTACCACCAAGAGAACATATTGAACGACACCGTTACGGAGGTGCAGGACGTTTGGGGAGAAATTATTTGTCCCAGAAAATGTTCTGTGTAACGAACAGGCCACATCTATCGGGATGTCATTCTCCAAACAACATGTTAATTTGTTTCGGGTTGAATTTCATTTCCATAGGTGCTGATGATTAAATCTGTTTATGGATGGCAACGCCCACTTGCAAAATTGTAAGAAATGCCTTCAATATATCAGTATGGATTGGCCAGCATAAAAAAAATCCAATAGAGCATGTTTTTAAATATTTTTTATTTTCGAGGGCATTGCTTGATGAGTGGTGTAAATTTTAATTTAACCTAGTAAAAGGCAAGCATTTTAAAATTTCCATTTTATTATATATGCCATTTTTTTTTTGTAAATAGGTATCTTTTTGAAATTTTAGTAAAATTGTTTTAGCATCTTTTTTGCTCTTTACCTTTTGTTTAATAAATAGACTTTTAAGTCAAAAAACTGCATACAATAATATAAATAGTGACTTATTTGATACTATCAGAATCTGTATGGTTTAATATTGTTATTATTATTGAAAATTGAAGCATTAGCATTGAATTGATAATAATTTAAACATTAAAATTAACCAGAAATGGTAAGTCTCGTATTGAAACATAACTGAAAATGCAGCAAATATTGAAACATAAATTAAAGTTACTCATATTAACAAAACTTGTATGCATGGTTATAAAAAAAATAATTTCTTATGTTTCATTTATACTATGAATTAGTAAAAATTTGAATTAATTCTATAAGATGAATTTAATAATACCTAATGTTAGAAATACTTATACAACATGCACATTGGAAATATTTCTACAATATGCATGAAATAATGTATGTATTCATTACTTGGGAATAAAATGTATTACTTGGGAAAAAAAAAATATTCTAATACAAGTGAGTTATTTTTATCAAATAAGTATACAAAAAAAGATTATTCTGAATTAAATTATATTATCATACCTGTTTGCTAAACAAGCAATAACAATTGAATCCAATCCACCAGAAAACAGAATTCCAACAGACGTATGCCTACAAGATTGCACATTTTCTTGAGATGAATAACAGTTCTTGCATATATGTTGGTGATTTTGAACACGTTTTTTTACTGCATTTGACAGCATTTCTCCAAATTCATTTATTGCTTTATCCATTAATGTTGTTTCTAGAATCCTTTTAAAAATATCTTCAGGAAAATAGTTTTTACTTTTTATATCTTCGTTTGGAAACCATAATTCTTTTAATATTTCATCTGATGGTAAAAGTCTATTTAAAGGTTTTAATATAGGGTTTTTAATAGAAACATCAGACGCAACAGTTATTATTACATTGGGAAAGATATTATTATATAGATCATCAATTTTCTGAGATGAACAAAATCCAGAAGGAGTAGAAGACCATGGATATAAATTAACAGTAAAACATTGCTGATCATTACTCTGTTTCAGATTTAAGCAAAATATACCTGCTGCTGGCACTTCTTTCCACTAAAAAGAAAAATAATTAAGTATTTGAATATATATATTTTTTTTCTTATATTTAGTATCTATATAATAATTGATCACTTGCATAAAAATTATTATACAAGTGAACAATTCTTCTTATTATTTATTTTATTTTAAGAAATATTTTAATAAATCAATTTTTTCATACATTGAAATATCCTAATGTTTATTTTGTTAATTCTAAAATAAAAATATTATGTTTTTCTCATATAAAACTGGTACACAATTTTATATAGTACACAATCTTATATAGAGCTGTTAATAATTATAACTTTCCTAAAATAGTGGTACTCTCTATATCTGGTTTCTAAATATCATAGTATCTATAAAATGGCACACATTTATGTTTCTCTTTCTGTCTTAAACTCTTTTTTTATTATTCATGACAACACTGATTTCAACATAGAGCAATTTTTTAAAGATATAATTGATTACATTAATGCAATCTACTATAACATCATTAATCATATTCATATTCATATATCATATATATATAGATAGATAGATCTATTAATACTTAATTTTCCATCCAATATAAAATTCATTTATAAAAAAATTTTTAATTTCACATTAAATCAGAAATTCTAAAAGAGTAGTCAATAAACTATTTATTCAAGTAAAATAAGCTCATACAAATTTATATATAAAATGAAAAAAGCAAAATAGTTTAATAAAATATAAGCTTCATAACTTTCAGAATTTCCTTAAATTTCATGAATAATTTTTAATTATTATACATACAATCATAAAAATATATATAACCATTGTTAAATAATTAGATACTATTATTTTTAGATGAAAAAAATCTGAAAAAAATCTGAAAATCTGAATGTTACCTTTATTTCAGATTTTTATCTTTATAATAAATTAAATTTCTTAACTATTAAACATAATAGTGATACTTTTGGACTTTCTTAATAACTCTTATTATGCAAGTATGTAAAACATTATGTGATAAGTTCTAATATACTTTACCTCTTCTTCCAAACTGGAAATTGAGGAAAGATGGAATGCAGTATCATTAGCTTTCCATAATAGACTTCTTCGTCCAAATACATCTCGTCCAAACCACACTAAACCATTATTCTAATAACAAAATATTATAAAAAATAAATGATAAAAAGATACATTTTCTATAATATATATTTTCTTATGACTTCACATTTATGTCGTGTTTTTCATTAAAAGACTTTTCTAAATTGTAAGAAAAATAATACTTAAAGACAAATTATGACATTTAAATTATGACATAAAAGAAAATGTTTTAAAATTGCATTAAAATTTTTTTTTTAATTAAATACAATTGCACTAAAATAAAATTGTATCATCTGTATCAGATTTTTAGGCATTATAATTATCTAATATTATTTATGTAAGGCACATATTAATGGCACATGTTTATGTTTGTCTTTTGATTTAAACTATTTAAATTACTCATTAATGCCAATAGAAGCACTTTTTTTAATATTATATATATATATATAGTAAATTACACTAATTTTTTTATACTTACTAATTATAACTGAGCCGCACTACTTGATGATTTTACATAGCAATGTTATGAATCATTTAATCAATGGTGTAATCTTGTCTAAGCATACTTGGCTGAATAGACACTTCTTGTACATTTGTATCAAATTTGTAAAGAGTTTTAATCTTGTTTACTCCTCCTGTTTCATTCAAAATTATCAGAAAAATATGGTAATACAGAGTTGATATAGTAGAATGTTCAAAAATATCATTAAAAATTTGAGTTTTACTAAAAAAAAAAATATTTTTATCCAATATTATTCTTTCAAATGAGAAATATTCTGCATGAAATATATTTTTTATACATACTTTATATTTCATATTGGAGATACCTTTTAAAAGTGGTAAAGATTCCACTAATTTTAGTTTAAAAATAGTAAGATATCATATTAGAATTCAGATATTTATAAATTTATGTCATTTTTTTTTTTAAATATATAATCTTTTTTTAAAAAATCAATTTATTAAATGTAAAACATAAATTAGAAAAAAACATAAATAAATAAAATTGTGAAAATTGTGCATGTCATTCTTTTTTTTAATTTCTCAGATGCATTATCAATGGAACTATTATATTAATCAAAGAAATTACTTTATGGAAAATCCAAGAAAATAAAAAATAATATAAAGACTATTTAAAAGTATAGAATCCTTTTACATAATCTTAAACTGTACTTAAAAAAAAAAAATTTTAATGTAGAAGCATTCTAGAGAAAAATTTTAAGACAAAAATTTAAATAATTTTATAAAGATATTTCAAACATATGTAGAAAATGTTTTGAAAGTTTTGAAATTTAGTGTGCATATTTAAAAGCACATACAACTTACATAATAAAACTTTAACATATTAAAGAGCCATTTATGATATAAAATATATCTTTTTTTTTTTTTTTCCTATCATATTTGAAACAAAAAATAACATCAATCCACAATTCAAATTAAATATAACCTATGCAAATTTCTCACAGGTTCAATTATTGCATTATCATTTTATTGCATATTCCATTCTGATAAAATACTGTAAGTATTCATACAAATAGGCATATTGTTATAATTTACAAACCTGATAGAATACAAATGCAAAAGGGCCTTCAATAGAAGATATAACTGATATAACATGGGAAGTTTCTGTACAACTGAATAGTTTTTCACTTAAAACTTTCACATCAGATTGAGATTGTTCAAACTAAGCAAAAAAAAAAAAAAAAAAAAATTATAGAATAAAATTTTGATTTCTTTTTCAGAAAATCAACTTATGATAAAAACAATATTTAAAAGTGCAGTATTTAAATATGTTACGCAATACTAATAATTTTAATCTTATTTTATTTTAATAAAATTTAAGATTGTTAAAAAAATTAACAATATATATTGAAAATACTGAATATGTAATTCTTATCCTCTAAATTCTTAGATTTTTTCAGGTTAATTAAATACTTTGGTATTTAATAAATTTACATATAATTCTTTTTAAAAACAAAATTTTTTTAAAATAAATTATTCATAGTATATTTTTAAAATTATAGATTTAAATGCAAAAATATAAATTAAGCTTATTATATTCAAAATAAAAAAAAAAAAAAAAGTGCATTATTATTATAAAAATCATTATATTGGCCACATACATGGAGCAGTTACATTTTAAAATAAAAGTCCTTAATTACAGATATTTAGATTATATTTTTAAAAAATGCATATATTACACAAACAGTAAATGATTCATTTTCCAATTTAATCAATATATGTCGAAAGAATATTCTTTTTAACAAAAGGGAACTGTATCTCTTTATTTTGACTTCTTTTTTAATAAACAAATCATATTTAATAGCATCATCATTTAATAAAAATTCCCTACTCCTATCTCTCATCTTTTTATATGCATTAAGATTAAATCATAATTTTTTAACTTTTTATATTTAAATTCATGGTTGATAATAGTAACTATTAATTAAACAAGAAAATAAAATATACAAACTTATTATTATACTTAAAAAGGAAAATTAATTGTGGAAACAAAAATAATAAATTATTAGAAATGCTTTTACATATCACAAAAGAAAAGCATTAAGCATATTATATCAACACTGCAAACAAATATTTTTAAACTAAGATAATATATAAATTTTTATGATAAATATCCTTTTATAACACAAAAAGTATATTATGTAGTTCCATCAACATAAATGAAAAGCTAAATTTTTTTTTAATATATAATTACATTATTATATTTTTTAATTTACATATTATAATTATAATAAAAATGCTAGAATAAAAAAATTACCAAAGGGCCACCCAAAATCTCTCCATTCCACATTAAAACATTTCCAGCATCATCAGTCACAGGTTGAAGTGAAGGTGAAATTCCTCTCAAATGTAAAACTGATGATATGAAATTTAAATGGAACACATCACTGAAGGAATGTGAAATTTTTTGAAAATAGTTTGGACCTCGTTGCTTTAGTTTTAAATGTAAATGCTATAATAAGAAAAATACATTGTGATGATTATAAATTTCATTGATTTAAGACTACGATTATATACTGCTTAGATTATCCATTATTTCACTTAAGATTTGAATTTATTAAAAATCTTAAAAAATAAATATTTCATATAGAACTATTTATTAACTTTATTGAAATAATCACATTATAAAAACATATTCTTTTTCATTAGTATTCAGCCCAAATGTAAAAATGCAATTGAATCATCAATCATAATGCAATGAGTCACAATGTTTGGTGTGATTTAAAATTTTGTGGGTAAATTGTTGGTATATTTGAACACATTTTATCTAGAGCCCCAATATCAACATTATTTTAAACAACAACTAAATTTTGCTTAATTATGTATGGTAATGATATTTCTAAAAATATAACTCAAAAATACCATGAAAATTATTATAATAACTATTTAATTAACAAATATTTTTAATGCATACCATTTCATTATTTTTTTTTTTTATACCATTTTATTTTTGTCACTATATTATTCCTGTTTTTTTTTTTTTTTTTTTTTTTTTTCCCCCTGCAGTTAAATATCTAATGCAAATAAAAAGATGATTATTCTAAAGTGCCAATAATATTAAAACATTTTTCACATAAGTTGCATATTATTACTTTTGTTTTTTAAGTAATAAAAGTGTTAATAAAATATAGAAAAATGAACAATAATATAGTCTTTGAACTAACAAAATTCTTAAAGCAATAAAGGAAATTGAAAAAATTATCATTATGAAAAAAAGTAACTCAATGTGTCCTCTTTTTTATTAAAATTTATATCTTACAAATTTTTTATATTAATTAAGTATTTTAAAACTGACTTTTAAATATGAGAATATAGATAATATTAGACTAATATATATTTCTTTTACTTTACTTATGAATTAGTAATTTCTTTACTTTCACATTAAGCCATAAATAGGTAAATCAAGATAAAGTGCTCAACAAGCAAGCATAAAACAAAAAGTCAAATCAAGTACAGTAATATCAGTTTTTTACCAATATTATCATTTATCCTTTTTTAACTAATTTATACAATTATGTAAATTTCAATTAAAATTTTCTTTTAAATTGATCCATGCAAAAAGATGTTCATCATAAAATTTATTTATAGCTACATTCATATTATAATGCAAAGTAATTTTGAAGTTTTTACAATATCCATTGTCATTATCTTTTTTTTTTTAATTCACAATTTCATTAATATCTCTAATACATTGATTTAACTCAAGAAAGGAGACAAAAAGAAAGACTATGCTTTCAAATTTAAAGAATATAAAACTTTACCATTTATTACAGTAGTATTATATAAAACTACTGTAATAAACGGTAATAAATTTTAAAATAACAAAATATATAAAATATTTTATATCTTTAATAAAACAAATTCACTAATAATACATTTCTACTTTTTTTCCTTGATTTCTATGATTGAAGTATTTTGAACTTATATTGGAGAATAACATAATTATTTTTTATGATTTAATTTTACATTTATCCTTTCTCCATTTATTCACCTATTTAAAAGAAAGGTAAAAGTAGATAAAGAAAAAATTTTTAAAAATAGAGAATATTTATCTAGTAGATGTTGATTTTTTTTTTTTTTTTTTTTTTTTTTTTTCTTTCCATTCTTTGAAAGCAATACTCATATTAGGAAGGAGACAAAGAATATATATACAGATATAAATATCTTTTGAGTGAGTCTTGAAATAATTTCATTGTATATAAAAAAAAAAAACATAGTTAATAAAAAAAATTGATATTAATGGAAAAACATAACTTATAATCCTCCAATATAAATAAAAATATATTGTATGCGTAAACAGAAACATTAAAATTTACTTTTAAGCATATTACATTTCGATAAATTATATTTACATTCAATATAAATATTTTTCATTTTAAATAGAATATAATAGATTTTAAAAGGCTAAATTTTGTATTAATCAACATTACAATATGATTTTGATTCAATTCATCAAACATAAATTTCACTATATTACAAAAATTGAATAATACCCATGACAAATAGAAATGGATTTGTTTATATGATTTATTTTTCCTTTCTAATTTTTGCATATGCTAGTATTCGATTATTATTGTAATATATTTTTTTTTATTTACCTGTAATGATGATACATTTTTAAACTCATCAAAAGTAGATTTTTGACAAAAATAAAGCGATAAACATATCCCACACATTTTCTTTTGTAAGATTAATACAAAAGTTTAATTAGATTAAAATACTTTCTTATCCATGTAATGTTTATAAGCTTTTTGTAGATGTTTACAAACTTTCACGGAAACATGCTTTCCTAAATTGCTTGACTGATTGCAGATTGAAAAAGTTCTTTGGTTTTTTTTTATCATAGTCACACATCAAACCTACAGATTGGTACGTGCTGTTTATGATACAAGATCCAGTTAAAAATAAGATGCGTCGAACGATGTTTTAAATTTCATTAAGATTAAAGATAAAAAGTATTTAAATTTAATTTTAAAATAAACAATAAAAATGTTATGTTAACTACGTAAATATATGAAATGTATAATTCTGTTTTTTAATCTATTTAATCTAATCTATCTTAATCTAATTTTTGGTTCAATCTTTCCAGTTAAAATTCAGTTCAATTAAAATCAACTTAAATCACCCATAACTACATCCAATTCATCGTTACCACGACATCCTCATCAGTAGCGAAACTTCTAACGATAGCTAACGATGATACGTAATCTGATTCTGCTGATTTATCGGACTCTAGTAGGGAAGAAGGTGGCTTTTGGAAACTTTTTTTTATTAAAAATGGATTTTTTTTTTTAGTTAAGTTCTGTTTATTAACATCCTTTGTATTTTCCTTGGAATTCCGTTTTGTCGTATTGTTTGATGTGTGTTTTGGAGGAGCATTAATTGAAGGCGGATGTCGACAGTTTTCTAGTTGTCTCTCGACTAGTAACATCTCGAATACTAACAAATTTGATTTGTCACTATCAGGTCAATTTTTTGCCCACAGCTAATTAAACTGTAGCTCCCAGTCTAATTAGCTCAAAGTGACCTGATAGTGACAAATCAATATGCTGGTTTGATGTTTGTTAGTATTTCGGAATCCACGTTAAACTGAACGTGGATTCCGAAATACTAACAAACATCTATGCCACCGCCAGAATTCGAATCTGAAGCCTAAACATCTTCACATCTGAGCATTGTAACATCTTCATATTTTTAAGCAGGCTCTTCCCAATATTATTCCCCAAATCTTCACCGTCTGAATAGTAGGCTTCCACTAACCCCCACACCAGGCATCAGTGGCCTGGAAATGAATCTTCGTTGATTCTTCAAAATAGCACTTCCCTGAACAATTTTGTTGCAATCAACGGAAAGAAACAAATTATTAGTTCGAATATTATTGATCTCATTATCTTGCTATATATCCTTTTTACCTTAACGTCGTTCTATAAACCTTCTTAATTCCAATACGATAACATCTGTGGGAAAACTCTATAATAGTTTAAGATGCACAGCCCTATAAACAACAAAATCCATTTTTTTATCGTCATTTATGTTAAGAAACCTGTATATATCTTACAGTCCCGATACCTTAAAAACTACAGTACCTCGAACTCCGTTTCTAGGCAGCAGAGCAGTTATGAGTTCATCACTTTTTGCACTTTAGTAAGAATTCCAATATAATTAACCAACAGCTATAACTAATAAATTGTATCTTTGATAAAGGAACTAACTTTTCTAACTTTAGCTGCAATCAAGTAGACTTTGATTTTCCCTTCGGGTTTGCTCTGTAAAAAAATACAACCATACTATATGCAGACTTGCTTACATCACAGAAAGTTTAAAGACTCATTTTTCTGGAAGCATTACCTTCAATGTATCTCGGGATCTTGATTTCTGTTAATAATTAAGCATTTATTGCATTCTTCCGTGGAAAAACAAAATATAGCAAATGAGAAACGTTCAGGTAATAAATCCATTTCCAGAAAATTATGTAAAAAAATAAAAATATTCTTATAAAAAGTCGAAGAAAATCAATCCATAAAACGATTTTTAGCATTGTTCATGCAATTTTTGCATATCTTGTAATTTCAACAACTGTTTTTTGAATTCATTTTCAATTTTATTCGTCACAAAATCCTGTGACAACCGTTTTTTTTTTCTTCTAAAACAGTGTTTTAATTGTGAAATCAATTCCATCATAGTTTTAATAAAATATTGACCTTCAGAATCAGCATTACCAATTTCTTAATTTGTAATACTTTCAAAGCAGCATTTTCTGCTTCCAGTTTTATTCTATCATCTTGGTTCTGTAATCCTGATGACACTAAAGTCTGATTTTTACTGAGTTCTAATTCTTTTTGAAGCTTATCATTCGAAGACACCAAAGATGAGACTTCTTTTAATTAATGCTTCGTTTGAAATTTCAAAGGAATAATGTTTGAATTTTACCTTTATTTTATTTTCTTCGTCAATTGCTACCAAGTCAAGTCAAGTTGTCAAGAATCAGACAAATACTCTCCGTCTTTCAATAAATTTTTACTTCAACCAATAAATTCGAAACAATATACAAACCGAACTATCTTTTTTATCTGTGTTCCGAAATTCTTGATTGTTAGCGGGGCATTTTCCAATATTGCCAATTACGAAATATTGAAAATACGTTAAAACACTGTCGATTTTTTTCATCTTTAAAAGCTTTCTTATATTTTCTATGAATAACTAGATTCAAACATAAACTTGCTACGTAAAATTTCTGACAGCAAATAAAATTCAAGTTATCTTTACAATATTCAAGGTATGAAATCCTAAAAAAGTAGGACTAATAAAAATAAAAATATCCCGAATAACCAATCACGCTCGGATTCGGCCATTTACAATTATCTTATGCAACCACACGGTAAAAAGTAATACTGACAAAATAAAGATATAATTAATATACAAACCATACTAATACCCTGGAGTTACTCGCGACAAAGTAGAGCACCTGGAAAGAGTGCCCAAAATGTGTTTTACAAAAAATTATATTTTTGAATTTTTGTGTTTTTTTTTTTTTTTTTTTTTGGCGATTAGATTCTGCCTTACTTAAACCTGACGAATCTATTCATTAACATGAAAATTCAAATAAATGAAAGAATTGATTGATATTTATAGCGTGCCCAACGTAGGTGAAGTTACAGTGCAAATACAACAACATAATCATTATAAATGGTGATAAAGTTGCAAGTTGAATTTCTTCTAATAAAAGTTTTAAAAATCCTCCAAATGATTCTCGCTTACACCGATATTTCTGAACGTTTGTACCCTATATGCATTTGTACCATATAATATGATAGGAAACTAAATGTTTCACCCTTCTACCAGAAACGAAAGTCAAAGAGACTTATCCACAGGTAAGCTGGAATTGCGTGCTGCCTCGATCGCCAGAATCTCCTTTTCTTGGAACATGTGTCATCATGCACGTCAAACACGTAGGTCAGAGAAAAATTGCTAATGTAAACACAAATTTATATTGGTATAATATTGGCAGTATATTGTGTTTGCCAATTTAAACATGAATAAATAACATTGTTAGCTAAATCAAAAAACACTCAAAGGATAAAACTAGAGAGGAACTAGGAACAAACAAATATTTAAAAAAACTACAATTTATTCAAGGTGAAAACTATATACATATCTAGAATATAGAATTCTAACAATCTATCATGAAAATGATAGCTTGTTAGATAGATAGGATTTCTAATCTTGCTGATGAAAAGGGAAATTGAGAAACAAAAAAGATTGAAGAAAAGATCATTCGGTAACGATATTTATACACATCTATAGATGTGCCCCCTAAAGGGCTAGGGATACCTAGATCTGATACGGAAAATGCACAAAACCTGCAACTTGTACAGAAGACAACTCCAAAGCCCCTCTATCACCAGGGAATCTGGATATAGCCATAAATTCTATTTTTTTCAAAGCAACAAATGCTACTTGTGCTCCATTGGGAATTGAATCCTAGATAACTTGCAGGCTAATACTGATTTACAAATTTGGTTATGTTTTAAATAGATTTGCTATTTAAAAAATAACAGTTGTAGTTGATTTAAAAATATTTACTAAATTTACAAAAAATGCTGCTAGTTTTGAATGTATTATTTTTCTACACCATTAAAATAAATAGCACATTCTGTTTACATTTTTTCAAAAGTATAACAATTTATATCAGAAATAAAAATTATATTTAAAACTCAGCATTAAAAGTTGATGTTTGACTAGATAAATTGAATAAATACTAAAATACTCTTAAGAAATTCTCATATAAGTTAGCTTCATATTGTTCAAGATTGTTACAAAATACTGTAAAAGCATATGCATTTCTATTTAGGGTTTTGTTCTGTGTTCTAAAAATATGCTATGTAGATGATTGTTTACTTCTAGGTGGACAGATCAGAACAATTTTGCCAATAATCAAATTTTTTACAATTCATTTAAAAAAGAATGTTGAGTGGAAAATGTGTTTCTTGATTTACAAGACTAATTAGAAAGAAAACAAGTTCTACAAACAGATTTACAGGAAAAAATAAAAGCATTTAACAACCAATTTAATTCATAATTTATTTTTATAGAACTCCAAAATATATATGATGTAATTAAATGCTATGTATTTTGATGAATATCTCCCTCAAAATGAAAATCCAGATGAAGACTTATTTTCTAATGTCTTTTTATAGTAGAAACCACCAAAGATATAAATTTTTGAACCCCCTCCCCCACATTTAATTACTTAAATATTAAAAGACACTTGTCTCAAAATCTTCAGAATTTCCATCATAGTTGAAGAGTAAATTTACCATATGTAAGGTTTATAAACTTTCTAAAAAAAAGTACTAGGTTTGAAAAAAGAATGGCAAATACAGTTATATAATACAAACTCTAGAATCATAAAAAGCATGCATATTTAAAAAACTATGTTAGCAAGTTTCCTTGTATAAGTTTTGATTTCTGGTCTACTTTGAAGTGCTTTTTGCTTTTATTTTATATTAAACCTTAATATAAAATAAAAGCACTTCAAAGTAGAGTGTATATAATAGTATAGTGCGTATACACTGAAGTGACAAAAGTCATGGGATACCTCTTAATATCGTGTCGGCCCTCCTTTCGCCCGGCGAAGTGCAGCAACTCGACGTGGCATGGACTCAACAAGTCGTTGGAAGTCTTCTGCAGGAATATTGAGCCATACTGTCTCGATAGACGTCCATAATTGTGAAAGCGTTGATGGTACAGGATTTTGGGCACGAACAGACCTCTCGATGATGTCCCATAAATGCTCGATGGGATTCATGTCAGGCGATCTGGGTGGCCAGATCATTCGTTGGAATTGCCCAGAATGTTCTTCAAACCAATCGCGAACAGTTGTGGCCGGTGACATGGCGCATTGTCATCCATAAAAATCCCATCGTTGTTTGGGTACATGAAGTCCATGAATGGCTGCAAGTGATCTCCAAGTAGCTGAACATAAGCATTTCCAGTCAATGTTCGGTCCAGTCGCACCAGAGGACCAAGTCCATGCCATGAAAAACAGCCCACACCATTACGGAGCCACCACCAGCTTGAACAGTGCCTTGCTGACAGTTTGGGTCCATGGCTTCGTGGGGTCTGCGCCACACTCGAACCTACCATCAGCTCTTACCAACTGAAATCGTGACTCATCGGACCAGGCCACGGTTTTCCATTCATCTAGGGACCAACCGATATGCTCACGTGCCCACGAGAGTCGCTGCAAGCGATGTCGTTCTGTCAGTAAAGGCACTCGAGTCGGTCTTCTGCTGGAATAGCCCAAGAAAGCCAAATTTCTCCGCACAGTTCTAACAGACAAGTCCCTTGTACGTCCCACATTGATTTCTGCGGTTATTTGACGCAGTGTTGCTTGTCTGTTAGAATTTACGACTCTTTGCAGACGTCGCCGGTCTCGGTCGTTAAGTGCAGGCGGTCGACCACTGCGCTGTCCATGGTGGGATGTTATGCCTGAAATGTCATACTCTCGGCACACTCTTGACACAGTGGATCTGGGAAATGTTGAATTCCTAACGATTTCCGAAATGGCATGACCCATGCGTCTAGCTCCAACTAACATTCCGCGTTCAAAGTCTGTTAATTCCCGTCGTGCGGTCATCATCACGTCAAAAACCTCTTCACATGAATAACTTGAACAGAAATGAAAGCTCTGCGAAAGCACTGCGCATTTATACCTGTTCTATGCGATGCTACTGCCATCTGAAAATTTGCATATTGCTATCCCATGACTTTTGTCACTTCAGTGTATATATAGTAGTTACTTACAAACTTTTTTTCCCATGCAGTTCTTCTATAAGCTGTAAAAAGTAAATCATACAACAATATCTTATGTTAGTTTTTTACTTTAAACAGAAAAACAGAGAAACTTTTAGATCCCAGCCCCCTTCAGAAAGATATAAAAAAAGTAATGAAGTGTTTTGCTAAGTTGTCCATGTATTGGCAATGCATTAACTACTTTCATGCATAGTTAATTTCCTCATTTATTGATACTCTTCTTATATTAAAGAGTAATATCAAGCAGTTAATATTTGTGTTCAGATAATTTCTTTGAGATGAATTCAAATATAAAAAGGTTTTCATTAATTCCATAATAATTCATAGTCATCTAAATATAATAGATTGCAGTAATTTAAATATGGTAATATAGCTAATAATAAGAATAAAAAGATAACTTGTTTTTTTTACAAAATTTATTGAAAATCAAGTTCTAAAGATTCAATTTTATTGAATTAATTTTATAAAAACAATTATAAAACATCATTGGTAATTTTATGTTATATAATCATTGTAAGTATATCAAACAAATATATGCATTCCTTTTTTGTCTTCAAATAGTTCTTAAAACTAATATTCTACAACACTAGAAAAATAGAACAATATGAGCCTTATTTATAAATTTATTATTTGTCTAAATTAGCTCTATGTTTAAATTTATAACTAAATACATTTTGTTTGCTAGCAAATTATAGAAAACTATAGTAATGAAATATTCAAACTGTAGTTGAATGAAACATAGTTTAATATATTTAATTGGCATTATTAATATATAATTTAAAATAAAAACTAAATTTTAAAAAAAATTAAGTTATGAAATAAATTTTATCATCAAAAATTAAATTTTCAAAAGAACTTAAACTGCCTTTTTAATTTTTTTGTAAACAAGTAAAAAAGCCAAACCTCGATTTTAATATACAAATTACATCAAAGAAAATATTATGAGAGAAATGTCAATTTTAAGATTTGTTGCAAAATTTCTGTTACCTAAATTTGAAATTATAATATTTACAGACGTGTGAGCAAAAATCAAGAGATATTTTTAAATTTCACATGAAATTATTTAAACCAATTTTTGATACATAATTTAAAATAAGTAAGTTGGCTATTAAGAAAATTTGGGTAAACTTAAATTATTTGGATTACTAAATGCAGACTAAAGAGGTGTCAATATTATCATAATCTGATAAATAGTTTAAGGATATAAAAAGTAAATAAAGGAAAAAACTTCATAACATTTGTATTTTTCAAAATACATGTGATATAATCAAAGGAAACTAATTCTCTATGATAAATTTTTTTAAAATTCTAAAATTAAAGTAAATATTTAGTTAAATAAAAATACTTCCACATTTTATTAAAGTACATTTGCAGATAATAACATCAAATGATTCAGACATAACAATTCAAAATAATTTATTATGTTTTACATGCAACTCTTCCTACAAAACTTTCTTTGTACTGGAGTGATTGATTAATTTATTTACATGTAAAATGCAGTAACAATGTAATAAATGTGATAAATATTTCATTCAACATGAACACAATTAAAAACAATTATATTTAAAAGTTCTTGATAACAACCATAATCACTTTGATATAATTATTCACAAACTAATTTATATTCTAATTTACTATCAGTCACATTGTAAACTAAGTACAATTACTGATACAAAAATACTTTAACAAAACAAAAAATAATAACAAAATGATATATTCTATGATGATTCATAGAGTGACATAACAAAAGCATAATTCCCATTTACTATACATAGTTTTATGGCCGGAATGAACACTTGAAAATAAAAATGTTATAAGAAAATCTAATAAAATATTAATGTGTGAGTATTTAAAAATTGGTGGTACTTCTAAATAAATACTTTTAAAATTTGGCACTTTTTAAAATAAATATAATAGTATTCTGCAATTGCCAATAAAAACTCATTTTTACTCATTTTAGAATTTAAAGAACAATTGTAAATTTCTGCATATCTTTTACACAAAATTACAAATAATTTTTAAACGTGAATCTATATTAGTTGAAAAGACTTAATTCAAATTACATGAAGTAAATTAAAAATAATAAATTTAGTAAATAACTTAAAAACAGAAATTAATATGAAAGCCATGCAAGAAGACAAATGAGTTTATAATGTAAATGCAAATGCTCAATAAAAATTCATTTATTATAAATAATTCATTGAATGCCTTATTATCTTTTCCATCTTTTTTAATGCCATGCATTACTATAACTTAAAAAAAAAAAAAAGAATGCATAGGGTAAAAGTAGCTATAATAAAGCACATTTTTCTCCTCACATTAAAAAAATCTCTATTTATAAAACAGTTATTAATAATACATACTTGAAAATGCAAGTTAATGTTGTCACCGCTGTAATTCAACGGCTTTTTCAAGAAGACAATGAATATCAACATTTGGAAAATTCTAAGAATAAATAAAATAATTATAATTCAATTTTTAAAGAGTGTGGTAATTTATTCTAACATTGCTGTTACACAAAGGAAAAAAAAAATATTACCTCTAAGATACATTTACAATTGTTAACAATATCATATATAAAATTATGGTTAATTAGACTTAATGTTTCCCAGAACTAATATATTACATTTTGAATTTAAAATATATTTCAAACAAAAAAAAAAAGGCAACATTGCCATGTGTAAAAGAGGCTTTTAAGAAGCAATATTACATATTGGACATCTCCATCATTTATAATAAATATATATAAAAAAAGAAATAATAATAATTTTCTCAAACGAGGATGAAAATTTTAAGAAATTTAAATCAAATTTTCTAAATGACTTTTATTTGAACTCTTTGAAAAGAAGTCTATGAATTAAAAATGCTTTTACTAAAAAAAAAAAAGATGATAAATATTACGCATTAGCCCAATAATAAAAGTCTATTCTCCAAAGTGTTGTGTGGTTTTACTTAGAAACCACTTAAATTGACAACAAAATGAAAAACTTTACTTTGAAATAATTTTCTAAGATAATCAGATTTAATGACTTAAATAAATGTTTATTTTTTTTGCTTAATCTGGTCTTTTTTTTTTTTTTTTTTTCCCCATTTATATTAACCTCCACTTTACAAAAAAACATATTGTAAAAAAAATTAATATTGCAAGTTTAGATAATATAAAATTACAACAGAAAATTTAAATTACCTGCAATAGCTTCATGTTTGAAGGAAAATCATTAGTCAGTATTTTGTCTCTCAGCCAACTAAAAAATGTAATAAATGAATATTAGAAGATTTTTCAAAACTGGATTTTAAAATTTAAAATGAAATCTGATTTTGACAGCTTACTGACTAGAAAAAATAAATTAAGTACTTTATTATTGACTAAAAAACGGCATATAAAACTGTAGAAAGAAAACAAAATAATTTACGGTTAAAAATTAGCTTAGATTAGAAACAATTTAAAATGAAATACAAACATTAAAATAGGAACTTTTTTACAACTAACAAGGAGAAGTTTCAAACTGCCTATTACAGATTTGTTTGAAATTTATACTGTATGACTAGGATGATAACTGAACAAAGTTGTATGACACAACTCTTAATAATGAAATGTGATCTTGTGGACACTTATTAAAGGAAACTACTAACAATCCAGAGGGTAAAATATTTACTCTTTGCAATGTTTTATTTTCTTTTCATCTTAATTTCCTACATTACACTCATTATAAATAATACAGTCAATTGAATAAGTATTTTCTACAAGAAACATATATTTATCTATTGTGTGAAAAAACATACTTCCCTTCTAAAATATCATTATCAAATGTTTTTCTAAATACTTGGATTCTTTTTTTTTTTTTTTGGAAAATTGTATAGAAATAGAATAATTAAATTTAAGAATGTAGAAAAAGAAAATGCATGTCGTATTCAATATATCAGCTATGATAAATATTAGCATACAACAAATTTATGCTAATATTGATCATATGCTAATAATAATTATAAAGTATTGCAAAAGATAGGTTGATATTTGTACCAAACACAGAATCATTATTCTTTACATCATCTAAAACATTTTATGAATACTGAGTGTTTGTACTGCAGAGATTTAAGTATATTGACTGGGAAATAGACTCTGCTCCTATTTATAAAAACTGTTCAATTAATTTTTCTTCTTTCACTAAGATAAAGATTCATCAACTTTCTCATTCATAATTTAATGTTTTTTTTAACTCGCCATATTTTTCTGTTTCCTTTTCTGTAATTTTTGATAACTAATTCTGGAATTTCACACAAGTAAATAATTTCAACAACAATTCTGATTGTTATTTGTTCAGAAAGAATATTTTACACCATTTCAAATACATTCTCTTCAGTTAGAATGTTAAAGTGTTTTATTTTGACTTTTGCAAGTTTGAATACATTTATAGAACCACTTTCATTGATAAAACAAAAATAGGGGAAAAAAGATTCATAAAGTAAAAAAAAAAGTGTTTAAATGAAAGAAAAAAAAAATTATATGAAAATATGTTTCCAATACAAAATTATTAATTTTGTTAGATTATTTATAATCAGTGCAATGTAAGAAATTAAAATAAAATAAAACACCGGAAAAAGCAAAACTTTCACCTTCCATGTAACTGGAGAGTGTGCCTATAATCACTATATTGAGAGGTCACAAGTTACTTCAGTGTTTTAACAACATAAAAGCTTTTAAGATATTCAAACTTAATTTTCTCAAAAATTATTGAGATGGGTCCTACTTTTGCCCACTTAACATCCTAGGCATGACTAATTGTAGCATAACTACAATCAAACTGGTGATGAACAATTTGTAGTCATTCCTTTTAAGTTCAGAATGGATATATTTATTTTTCAATAAATACTCTTGTAAAAATTTGTTCTGAGAATAAGTTTAAAGGAAAAAAAAAAAAAAAAAAAAAAGAAATGTATGCTTACAGAATCATGGCACAACAAACATCTAAAAGAAATTGAAACCGATTTGTATCAGAAAATAGTGAATCCCAAACTCTAATGAGATCTGAAAAAAAAAAAAAAAAAAATTTTCATTATAAGAAAGCCATTACTTTTAATGAATAATTATATGACATGGAATTCTTGATAGAAAATAACAATAGAATTGCATAAACTAATAAAAATTGCAGCAGTTAATACAAAGCTTTCAACGTTTTCCACTTTCATTTGAATCATGCTTCAATATATTGTCAATAAGATATTAATTTTTTTATATTTTTTTTATGAATTGTTGAAAAGGAAACTAAATTAAAAAATAATTTCAAAATCAAACAAAATATAATCTTTTAATAACTAATAATAAAAAATAAAATTATATATATATTAAATTCTAATAAAATGCATTTCTGATAGCAAACTTTATTTAAATATAAATTCTTTAATATTTTATTAAATAGAAAATTACTTGCCATTCATTGCTTTATGTTTTGAGTTTATAATTCTATTATCATATCACTTTTAATAATCAATATAGGCAGATAACATTTTTCAACGCTTTCATTATTTTACAGCTTTAAGTTGTATCTTTCTATATATTTTCTTTCATTTGATAATTTAGTAGATTTGATAATTATTATAGTTTAATTCATTTGCTTTATAGCAGACAATTACCTTTGTTTTGTACATATATGTTTAATAGTATATCTAGTAAAAAGCAAAAGTCTAGAAAATCATCAAATTGGCAATACATTTTTTTACCATTTAGGAGAAATTAAAGGTGATTATTAAAAAAAAAAAGTTAATTATTAAATTAATGATGAGATAATTAATAAAAAACAAGAAATTTCCCAAAAATTTTACATCAGATTCTTAACATTTTAATGAGCATTAAAGCTTTATACAACTTTGGTCATACTTCTTGAGTTTCCATTAGCACACAATTAACTTAACATTATTGTCTCTGTGATTTTATTTAACAGTGAGTAATATATGTTATTGTACAACTTATTTGTGTATGCTGTTTAATAGTGAAAGTTTAAAGTCTTTAATTTGAAAATAAATTATGATGCTTAAAAGGCAACAAATAAAATTGATCAGGAAATCAATGAGCCCAAATCTGCTATAATATATATAGTCACAAAAGTTATGAAGGTTAAAAAACAAACTATTTAATTGTCTTAATGCAAATTCTTTTTCTAAATTGTAACATATATATTTTTTTTTACCAGGCAGTGGAAACTCTTGTGATAGAAGAAGTGTTATCCACCTAAAACAAAAATACTGAGGCTTTATTTCCTGCATCTGGAGTCGTTGCCACAGATTGAAATCATGTTCTTCCAACATATCCATCAAGCGTTTCATCATGGCACCAATTCCACTTGCAGAATGATCCAAGGATTTGATAAAGAAATCCCGAATTTCAGACATAAGATTCGTAAAACAGAAAAATGTATCAGCTTCTGCATATTCTGTAAAATAAAATCTTTTATTCAGTACAAAAAGTAAATATTTAGCCAAATTTTAAAGAAAAAAAAATCTTTGCAATAAAAGTGTCAATAAAACAGCCAAAGTGGAAGTCATAATTGCTCCTACACAATTATAGAGTTTTTTTTTTTTCTTCTTAATTTAAAATTTTAAAAATTTTCAACAACCTAATCAGTATAAAATAAGAACAAAATTTATTGAATTATTTTTCTTTATCATCCTCCCTTAGTATAATAACATTTTGTTCAATTGGATTTTAAAAAAATTATATTTAGGATTTAGAAAAATAATAATCACACATTAAGTTATACAAACTCTGCCCTAGGCCTGGGTAATAAATCGATATACATCAAAATATTGATTTACATCTAAAATCACATACTCTATTTTATTCTTATGTTAGCAATATTCCAATTTAAAATAACAATGTTAACATGCAACGATTTTTTAAAAACTGGTTAGCTTCAATGTACAAATTTTTTTTCAAACTTGTATTAATGCTCCAGAAATGATTAGTAAAATGTCCACTATTTTCATAAGTCTTTATTTAGAACATTGGTAATTTATAAAAATACTATGAAATCAGCATTATTATGGTTACCATAAAATTAATTTTTTAATTAATGCTTTCTTAAGAATAATAAATAAATTTACTTCTCCATTCAGGATCTGGATCTGATGCAAATGTATAATAAATAGGACCAATGATTTCATTCATTCCCTATAGGTAAAAGAAAGACAAATATTGTTATTTTGAACAAAATTGTACCTACAATATAAAATCACTTTCAAGAAATAAAAATTATCATTAGTAGTAATTTTAAAATATTTCAATTCTTCACTTTATAAAGCATTAAAGTAAAAAAGTGAGACAAAGTACAAATACCTGATAAATTTATTTAGTTGTGTGATGTTTTTTTCAAGAAAAAAATATAAAACTACTTTAACACAAATGCTTTAATTTTATTTCAAAACAAAGCAAATATTTGAAATTAAATGCTAAATTTTGAAATTTCAAAAAGGAAAAATTTAGTAAAATTAGTTAAATTTTTTTCAAATTACATTAAAGACCCTTTTTTTTTAAATATCAAACAATCAATTTCTTTTTATTCACACAACATATTCATTTTGTCTTTTTATAAGAGAAAAACATAACTTCATGGTTTATAATTGCATTGAATTAAATACACTGACAGGCAATTTTATGAACTAACAGTTCACTAAATTGGCATTTTCGCTTAATGTGATAATCAATTAACTACTAATAATAGTAATAAAATTAAATAAATAACATAACTCAATGGTATTAAAAACTCAGAATTAAATGGATACAAAATTCACTATAAAGTTTTGTAAAGTTTGTTGTATAATCCCTAACCTGGACATAACTTTGACCTGGATTAAGCTTGGCATAAATAAATAGTATTCTTTCAACAACTTCCCAATGAGCTTCTTGACCTGGAGCCAAGTGTTGGTATTCTTCTTGAGCTCTTTTCTTAAATAAAGATACCTGGAAAAATATTTATTTCAGTATAAAAATAATCCAAATAATTGATCAAATTATTACTTTGAGAATAAAAATTTAAAAGGAAGAAAAATAATTAATTAATTAACTACAAAATTAATATATTCTAATATGAGTTATTTTAATGATTTCATTTTGATTTAAAAAAATTAACAAAGAAAATGCCATACATATTGGTATAGTTTGGAAAACAGCAAATATCTAATTATTTACAAAATATTAACAAGAAATATAGTTTAAATAATACAATATGAAAAAAAAAAAACTAACATTTGTAATACCAGAACGGTTTCTGGTCACATTTGCTGATCTAAGTACAGTCTGCTGCACTCTATCCCTTAAAGATTCCACTTCTTTTCTACTAATAATAATTTGGCAAGGGTAATCGGTAGGTTGTTGGAAGAATGAGATATCTGGACATAATCTCCTAAAAACACAGTAAAACATCAGAAAAAGAAATAACATTATTCAATTTTAAAAGTTTAATAGTTTTAAATATATATAAGTTTTGAAAATAAATTAATAGTAATGTGGAGTATAATTATACATATAAGCATAATTTATTTACAATTTACAATACAATACACAAGATAATTCATACAACATTTATCATTCTTCAATTAATTACAAGCAAGTAAAGCAATTAGAATGGTGTAAGGAGATTATATAATATCAGGAAAATCAGAAATATATAAGTTAATAAAATAATTACATTTAAAACATAAAATAAATATATAAATAGCAAATAAAAAACATTCAGCAAATCTATTAAAAAAAGAAAAATGCAATTAATATTTAAAATTATAATTTTTTTTCTATTTATTTTAAAAATAGAAATTTATTTCTTATACAAGGGAAGAAATAAGAAAAGCAATTAGTTTTAAATACATTTTTGTTAACCTTATCATAAAAATAGTACTTCCAAGCAAAGATACAATTTAAAATTTAATAGTATTTAAAAAAATAAGTATATAGGACATTTTTACACATAAATTTTTATTTCAGTATCATATCACTTGATTAACAACAGATTAGAATAAATCTAAAATTTTGTTTAACATTTTAATGAACATAAGCAAGAAATGCTATCGTTTACCTGACATCTTTATTTATTTGTAATAATACTTCATTATCTTTAAAATATGCTACCCATTTTCCATCAGGGTTAGGATTAAGTGGCTATAAAAAAGAAACAATTAAAAAACAAATTTACTTACATTTAAATACAAAAAGACAGATAAAAAAATTTAATGTAAGCAAAAGGTATACTTTTTTTTAAGTCATAAATTTATCATTCTAAAAATTTATATCTCACAAACTGAGAGATGATATGATATGCGAGTTGGTTTGTTTTTATAGAATAATATGTAATGAATTCACAAATTTTCAGAAAACTGTTTAACAACTTTTGAAATTAGAGAGCTATAAAAAAAAAAAAAACTCAATTACTTTTCTTTTAAAGGAAAATATATTTTATGTTAAAAAACAAATAAAAATTATAATCACAGTATTAACATTTCAGTAAGAAGCATTATTATAAACGATACACAATTCTAATTAAAATGTTTTTATTTTTCACAGAAATTTTAGATTATAACAAACAAGGAGAACATTATACTAATTTCAATAAAAAAAGATAATTTTAGTTTTTATATTTTTTTATAGAAATTCAAAAAAAAAAAAAAATGTTTTTAAATGCTTTTAAGTTTATTTATTAAGAGTATTAAAATAAAACATCAGTCAAATATGTAAAATATTATGAACATTAAATAAAATATAATTAAAAGAGTACTCTATTAAAGAATTTAATTTGAAATAACATTTTAATTTCAGTAATTATTTGGGATGATATAAACTCACATAACTAATACTAACTTCAGCCACTATTTTGCTACATAAATTGACAAAGTGTTTTTTGTAACTAATGTAATTAATATGCAATACAATTTCTGCTACATTAAAAAAGAAACTCTTATTTATTTACATGAAGAAGAGCATGGTCTACTAAAGAAATGCCTTCATAACTAAAACTGCTAAAATCAGAAGAGATTTTACAAGTACTTCATTCACAACTAATTTTAAACATAAGAAGTTGAATTTAAACCTGATTATAAATAATTACAGTAAAAATTATGTAAACAATTGAATTTTTAATTAAATAATTTATACAGCCAACATACATACATGGTCATCTAATGTAACATCAATACGAGAACCAGATTTGTCTAATGAACCTGGAGTTACAATCATCTCTTCAATGAAACGATCATATAAATTTCTGGAAAAAAAAAATAATTTGAATCAAATAGTAAAGAAAACAGTTATGATCTAAAATAAAAATCAGCAATTTCTCATAAATAAATTTTTTCTATCATATCTATGAATGAAAAAAATTTCAATCTGTTAATACACAAGATAACTCTGAACAATTATAGAAATAAATGTATTAAATAGGTAAATGCGAAAGGTTAATTTTTTGTATTAATCATATTTGCAATCAATATTTTCTAAATAGATTTAATGATTCATCTAATTATAATATTTTTATGCCTGCAGAATAAATGTTTTAGCCATCAATATCTATACACTTAATAACATTTTAATTAAGTCAAATTATATAATATTTGTGTATTTTTGAAGATGTATAGTTAGATTTTATTCATTTCAATTTATTATTTTGTAAGATCATCTTTAAGAAACTTTAACAACAAAGTAAATTCAAAATTTGAAATTATGCAGAAATTTTTTTCCTTCAATTCTCAAAACAACTGAAATAATGCAAATGAAAATATAATACAATCTTTATCAAAAGAAATTATTGTATTATAAAAACATGTATAATTACTTCAAAAGAAATGATTTTGACAAAATTTCTTTTGAAATGACTAAATTGATAGATTCAGTAATAAATATTATCATAAAAATTTACTACTGAATAATTCAACAATAAATTCTACATTGGTTTTTTTATTAATAAAGTCCATTTAATATACTTTATATAAATATACGATGATAAAAGAAAAGATAAATAATTTTTGAGCAAAAATTTTTATGGGTTGATTTTTTAATTAAAAAGTTATTAAAATAGTAGTCTAATTGGAAAATTTAATATAATTTTGATAGTTAATAATGATTAATTTAAAATAGCCTTATACATATTTAAACATTTAAAAAGTTTTATATAGAAATACACCAGAATTTAATAATTTCTAAAATTTTTTAATAAAGATAAATAAATACTTTCTCATTGTAGATTCAGACACAGAAATATATTTCTTAAGAAAAATAAACACACATGCAAAACAAAATTATTTAAGACAAATTTATTTATTAATTTTAGTTAGCATCCAATTTTCTGATTAATTATTTCATCAATATGAGCAAAAAAGGAATAGTCATTATTTTAAATAAAATCAAAATTGTAATATTTTTAAAAACATTGTACTAAAAAAACAAATTAAAATCAATACAAATATTTAAATAATATAATATTAAATATGAATATAATTATTATAATTAAATACAAAGCAGTACTTTAGTATGTACTTTATAAATACTTATTAAAACAAAAATCATATCTTTGAAATATAATAAGCTACAAAAGTATTTATGCACATTTATTGCAGGTATTTACAGAAAATTTGAGTAGATAATTAACAAATTCCATTGTATTATTATTAAAAAATAATTTAAATTTCCACATATTTTGAAATTTTGCTCATGATCAAAATTAATCACATCTATAAAGACTAAGAGAAATTACTATAATCTTTTGTTATATTCTAATAATTTATGAGACTCGCTTACCGTTGTTTTAAAAGTACTGCTGACCATTCAGATGTTTGAGCTGGCAAATAATTTAACAAGATCTACAAGGGAAAAAGAAAAATTTAAGAAAAATAATAAAAATCATGCAAAATATTCTGTTTAAACACATTAAATCTCATTAAAGAACACTGTCTTTATAATAAACTTCCGTTGTAAGTACAATTGATAGGCAATTTCATAGAAATGTTTAATAAACTTTCTTTAGCAAAGTAACAACATTAGTGATAGTTAGAAAAATATAAAATTTGTTTAAAAATAGAAAAAATATGGAGAATGAAGGCTAATATACATTAAAGTTATTTCAACTAAACAATTTTTTTTTTTTTTTAAATTTACAAGAGCATGATTGTACTTTTTTTTGTTACTATAATAATATTTTTAATAACTACAGGAATATTAAAAAAAATTTATATATAAAGAAATAAATCCTCAAAGAGGAATATAAAATACAACATTTACAAAAATTAAAATTAAATATTTATTTTGCAGAATAAATTCTTAAGTGCAAGATAAAAAGTTTGCAAAATTTTAATTCAAAGAGGTATACTGAATCAAAATTTTAATACAATTTATCAATTATTTACAAATATTTGATAATTATAAATCTTAAGTTTTAATATAGCTTATTAAATTAAACATGTTATATAAAATCAGTATTAAAAATTTTATGATATAAATTAAAATCAAATACAAGAAAATTTTTAGTTGAAAAGAAACAACTGCAAAATAAATAAATTCATAGCACAAATAATAAACTTCTTTTAGAAATATATATAAAAATTAGTATTAAAAATCAAATGATTTTGAAATAAAAAAATATATTTTATCACAAAATGAGCTTGCATAAAAATAATTCATAATATATTCATAGAAAGTACTACTGCGGGAAAATTTTATTAAAAATACTTACTTTCCAACATTTACTACGAAATCCTAAATCATCAGGTATACCTAAAGAAAAAAATTGGAAATTTGATGGGATTTAGTAATTCATCAATAACAATACAAAAATAAAGACAAAAATTTTAATATTTTAAAATCCTAACTTTAGTATAAATTAAATTCTGTTTCATTGAAAATGAGTAAATATTTAATTTCCTATGCATTACTAATCCTTATTCTATGATTTTTAAATGGCAAATATTGTTAATATTACAATGTTATTCAAGATTTATAAATTGATCTTTATATATAGTAATATAAAAACAATATTAAAAAATGATTACTTACCATTAAAACATAATGTTTGTAATTCTGTTATAGGAATAGTATCTTTGTTAAAGAGTTCTGTGAAAATTTGAACCCTATGAAATTACCAAAAAAAAAAAAAAAAAAAAAAAAAAAAAAAAAAAAGATAAATAAGAGCTTATAAAGAAAACTACTTTTTGTTTCAAATTAAAATAGAACAAAATCATTTTAACTTTAAAGGCCATGATGAAATAAAACTATAATAAAATGCTTTGAAGCAATAAAATTACCCTTCTTATTTTAATTTAAATTAGTCCAAATACTATATGGTTTACAAAATTTGTTTTCTTATGGGTAAAAAAAAAAAATAACCTTTTAATCTTACAAGATGTATTAACAATAGCTTTAGAAATTTTTAATTAAAACCATAAATATTAACAAATAAGCAAAAATAATATATATATATAGTGTCTTATAAAATGATATCGTATTATACACATATTATTTTCTAGGAAAATTTAATATAAAAGGCTATAGGCTTTCGTGTATTTTTACACAAAATAAAAAATACACATATCATTTATTTATTTACAAATTTAAAGCAAGAGATGGTGAAAATAAATACTATATAGTTTAATAAATAATAATTTGCTAAATTATGAAATGAAATCCCAAAATTCAATTTTTGTTTAAATATATAAATTTATGGAATGTGGAAAAAAAAAATGTTCAACGTTCTTATTTCAAAATATATATACTAACTTTAATAGGATTGTATGAACATAATGCAGAAATTTTTTAAACTTACCTAGCTTTATAATTAGCCATTTTCTTTATTTTCTATTCGGAATATATTGAAACAAAATTTTACACATACATCTGAAATACAAAAAATTTTTTTTACAATTAATTTTTTTTAAGCCATTTCATAAATAAATAAATAAAAACTGAGAGAGGCAATTTAAAAATTGTTTTGAAGCAATTAATTACATGTGATTTTTTTTTCTTTTCATCAGCTCAGTTGTGGTACATTGTATTTAACGCCAAAATTTCTCACTACAATATTATTAAAAATATATCATTATAAGTAATGGTAACTGAAGGTACTGGCTCACAGACTTACTAAATATTGCAAAATGATTGATTAATATGAATTTTTGCTGTTTAAGTACATTTATCCTCAAAGATTTCAAGATTAAGACATTGAAAAAAATATAAGAATTATGTTCGAGAACATTGAAATCAGAATTTTAGAAACGTGCATTTTTGTACTACTATCAATAACAACACCAGTTCTGTTAATTGTTTGTATATGCACAGTTGGTAGCTGGCATGGATGTATTTAAACTTACAGATAAAATTTTTAATTATATTCCAGATAGAATTATAATTATTAATATTTTAAAAAGAAATTTAATAAAAAGACAAATTTGAGTTTAATTGGAAATTTATGTATAGAGAATAATAAAATTCCTTATTATGAATAACTGTTCAGCAAAATCAACTCTAATTTTAAAACCAATCTGTTCCTCTCTTAACAAATTTTACTTCATTTTTCAACCTGCTGACAATGACTTTTGGAAATGTTCCAACTGGTATTGACATCAAGCTAATTCCTCTTCAATCATTGCAAATAAATTCCTAAAAGCAGTTTTAAATTCCCAAAAAGTAAAAAATAAAACACCATCAATAAGAAGAGAAAGTCAAACTTTACTCTTAGAATCTGAAATGGTAAGGTTGCAGGGAAAAAAAAAAAATGCCTACTTTCTCAAAATGTTTTTCTTTATGCATATTATATATTAAAATGATTAAATGCACTAATATTACACACTTTAAGCACATTATAATATATTTGGACATACAAAGTGGCAGTATTAAAAATAATTTACAATGTATTTTTATTTTTAATTGCATAATTAAAAAATTATAATGGCATTTATGAAATAACACAAAAACGATTAAACATTATATAAGTAATCATATTATGTAACTACTTTTTATCAATTAAATTAAAATTTATTTCGAGGTATATATCACCTTTTATTTAAGAATGTAACTTCAATAACAATATAAATGAAAATTTCATGATATTCAATACATAAATTAAATTGGCATAATTACACATTTATATCTTTAACAAAATTAATAAGGACATATATATATTACATTTGATATATTAGGAGTTATCAATTTTTTTTACAGCAAAAATTTAATTTTTACAAAATAATGATTAAAATGATAATTAAAATCAAAATATATAATTTATAATAAAATGATTTTTTTCCCTTAAAAGGTTAAACTATTTCATAAATGAAACTTATTTACATTGATATAACTGTCAATTTATTTATATATAATTCTTTTCTTTCCATCACAGCATATAATTTAAATTGAATAATTAACAAAAAAACAGTAAAGAATAAAATTACAAGCTTCAATTTTAATTGTCAAAATGTTCAGTGCCATAGATTATTTTTAAGTATTCCAATCACACAATATTCAATAAATATATCAGCATATAAGTAATTTTGTTGTAAAAAATAATTACATTTAAAAAAAACTTTCATTGAAATACAATCACAAGTGATATGTAAAATATTTTATAATTAAATAAAAATTAATAGCTAAAGCAATTATTACAATTTGTTTCATCCGCCCCCTATTAAAATGTAAAGGATATACACAAACATGATACATAAAAAAGACTTTTAATAAATAACTTACCTAATTGGAAAACATAGTTTATATATTAGATACGCCAATGATAAATGAACATATGTAAAAATAGTAGAAAATTATCTGATTACAACCCACCGAACAGGGTATGAAAACAAAAACAAAAACAAATAGTAAAGTTTACACACACATGTTCAAATTTCGACTGCTACCAAATTAATCGATTCTTCTCGTGATTTTTCAGAATGGTGATAAAATTATTTATTTAATTCTCGTCTCACTAGATCTGCACTGATATTACAAACAAACTAGTATTATCAGTCTCAAAGTAAAGAAGAATGTTAAAAAAGTAATTTAAAGGGTGTATTGAATTAAAATTACAGGTTTCTGTAGTAAAAAAAAAATTATTTATTAAAAATTTCTTTTTTTCGATTTTTCTGATCAGCAAAAATATCAATTACAGCATCAAAGTTCAAGTTTCTAACCATGGAATGTTTGATGGATAAAATTGCCAAATAGCATAATATATCTTGTCCCATGCAATTTCTTAAGCAGGTTTTTATCAATTTTAATTTCGAGAATAATCGCTCAGCAGTAGCCGTAATCACAGGAATTGTTACAAATAATATAAATACAGTGCACACTTCAGGAAAACTTGAAGATATAAAATAATTCCTTATGATTAATAAAGTCAGTTCCCTTATGGAAAAAGACTTTTTATTTAATGTATAAAAGTGGAGCGAAAATTGAGAATTTTCTTAGTAAACGAGACAAATATTTCGTTTTTACATACATCAACAAATAGTTCGGCCTTTTCTAATAATACAGTGTCATTTAAATTTTGCAACGCGACGGATTGCACACGTTCATCTTAGCAAATTTCGTTTAAATTACGTTTTAAATTCCTCTGACGAGTTATAGGAAATTTGGGGTTAATAGGACATTTTCTTGCCATACTATTTCTTGCGTTTTTAAATCTCCAAATTATTAATACTTTTCAAGTTTTTCCTGACAAACTTGCACGATTTTTAAAGCAGTTGAAAGATCTGTAATTTTTAGATTGCAGTGGTTAGAGGCAGCTTCGATTGTCCGTAGAAATTTGCAAAAAAAAAAAAAAAAAAAAAAAATGAAAAATAATAAAAATAAATTTGTTGTTTTCGATCTTTTTCTTTAGCGAAAAAGCTTCATTTTTGTCATCTACTTTGGAGTTTATTAGAACAGTCTTTATTAGCGCCTTTTTAATTTCGACAAACAGAACTTTTAAACAAAAAGGGCATGAAAATGGCCTGCCTATCTTGTTGAATTTAATTTTTCAATATTACTGAGGTTGAAGACTCTCCCTTTTTATCAGAAATAAAATTTAATAAAATATTCCACCTTTTGATGCTAGGTCCAAAAATATTGTAAATCTGTTGCATGGTCTCAAAAATATTTGCATTTCTATAAAGTCTTTTACTGCATCATTAACTAGCAGATTTAAATTATGAGCAGCGCAATGGATATATTATTGTGTCCAAAAGTAAGAAAAATTTTCAATTTAACATTCCCGAGGCATTACATTATTTAATTTCAATTTTGCTGGCATTGTCCTTAACATCTGTGTGAAATTTGACGTCAAAATATTCATTAGTGTTTGAGTTACGCTTGGCTTTGGGAGACGCTAAAACTGATTCCGGCGATTTTTGAAATGTCTGAGTTAATTGAGCAAAGAACTTGCATTCAATTTTGTTTGCGGAAACATATAGAATGTTTCAGAAGGCATTCGGTGAGCATTTCTATATCGGAAAGAAATGTTTAGAAGTGGTATAAACAATTCAAAGAAGGCAGAGAACGCGTTGAAGACGACGAGCCAGAGCCAGGTCGACCACCAACCTCGACCGAAGAAGCTCACTTCCAAAAAATTAAAGATTTGGTGCTTGCAAATCGTCGATTTACAATTAGAGACCTTGCTGATGATGTTGGAATTTCAAAAGGATCGGTCAATTCCATTTTGGGCCTTAAATGCGTCAAATCTCGATCGGTACCGAAAACATTGAATTCGCCAGCTCACACTGCATTGATTCTTCGTGATTTTTCCGTCAAAAATGAAACCTGTATCATTCCACAATCTCCGTATTTACCCACCGTGCGACATCTGGTTATGCCCTAAACTCAAAAGACCACTCCGGGACAGAGTTTTCTGTTGATTGATGAGATTTAACGTGAATCTGCGCACTTTGAAGACCATCGCTGCCAATGACTTTTTAGCATGCATTGGAAAAAGTTGGCATAAGTTCATTGTGTCTGGAGGGGATTACTTTGAAGGCGATGGAATAAATTTGGAAGAAAATATAAAGAGTTTTTGAATAAAAAAATTGGTCTTACTTTTTGGGCAAAGTAGTACACTGCATTTGGGCCCATATCTTTATAAGTTTCTGAAATCCATCATAAATACTTTTCATATTATTAACTACTACATCATAATCTTAGGAAAGTCATTTATTCTGAGAAATTTTCTGTCAGTTATGGATTTTATAATCTGTTTGGAAAATGTTAAGGCAATTTTATTTTCATGAATTCCTAAAAATGACTCTTTAATTACGAGCGCTTTAGAAGTTCCATTTTCATCTGTCTAAATCACCAAGTAACGATAAATTTCACATATTTTATCTGTTTTTTGATATATTTTGATTCATATGAAATATAATGGAATAAATGGTGCCGTTATTATTTCTTTTACCAGCTCGCTTATCACTTTTGAACTAGGACCTCTACACGCTCATTTTGTATTTTTGAACTGTACATGAGCATGCTATTATTCTTTAAAGAACGTGAATTAGCAAAAATTTCATATTGTGCTATTTTGAAGCTGTTCTTTTGAGATAAAATATTCAGTAAATGATGAAGTATTGAAAAATTTTATCATTTTACAATTTTCACATGTGAACTGCGAAAGATTCTATTTAAAAACTTTCCTGTGTCTTTTCAAATATATATTTTAATTAAATAGATCCCGATATGATACAAAATGTGAGGCCTGAATGGCCGGGTGGCTAGCGCTTTGACGCTCTATACCACAGGTTTCGGGTTCGAGTCCCGGCGGTGCCATGGATGTTTGTAGTGGTTCGGAATCCACTTTAAACCGTAGGTCCCAGTCCTAATGGAATCGTAGAGCGTTGCGGGGGCATTGTTAACTCGCGTCCGTGGCTTACCATCTAGTTACACCCCCTGGCTAATGCAAAGTGAGAAATGTCTGTGCAGCGCGCTTGCCTTAAGGCATCAAGACAAAGCTGTCTTAAGTGTTTGCCAGCTGCATTAGAACAAAAAAAATACTTAGAAAAAGATGTCTTCATGTGATAATTAAAAACAATTCAGTGGACATTGTCTCTAGAATAAATGATTTCCTACGATTATTTTGTTTTTGTTTGTGGTAGAATGGACCTTCGTGGATTGTGAAGGATTCACCTAAGTGCCCAAAATAGCTAAATGCTATTGAAACTATTAGTATATTAGTAAAAATTAGTATATTATTATATAACTAAACTATTAGTGGAAATGAAACCAAATACTCTTTATTGCAATCATTCGGATAATGAAGAAAGTGTAAGATGTATAGATCTTCGATCTATGGATATTACACTTTCCACGTTCCACTATCTACAGTTTAACGTGGATTCCGAAACACTAACAAACATCCATGGCACCGCCAGTTTAAAATCTGTGGCCAGAGCGTTAGCTGATTAGCCATCAGGCCGTAGTGTAAAAAGAGAGGAGTTCCACGTGATATAATATAATTTGATGAGCATTAGCCTAATGAAGCTAATTTTGAGGGTGCTAACAGAAATCTGAAGGTCATTTAAGAATTCTTCATGAATAACAGTGAAACTATCTTCTTAGTAGATTTTTATCTTCGAGTAAAATAGTTAGCATTGTTGTTTATTGTCAGAAATTTATAAATATTTACAAACAGCATTCGCATAAAATCTACGACACTACTTCCCAATTGTATCTTATCTTCACTGATTTTTTTCTCTTTCTTAATGCAGCTGGAAAACACTTAGACAGCTTGGTCTTGATGCCTTAAGGCAAGCAATTCGGAATCCACTTTCACCGTAGGTCCCGGTCTATAGGATCGTAGAGCGTTGCTGGGGGCTTTGTTACTCCGCGTCCGTTGGCTTATCTTCAAGTTGCACGCGCTACCTGGGTAATGCAAAGTGAGTAATGTCTGTGCAGCGCCTTAAGGCATTCAAGTTTTTGTCTAAGTGTTTGCCAGCTGCATTAGAAAAAAAAAAAATGATACAAATGTAGGTAAACAATTACAGGGATTTTGTAAGGTTTTAAATTATAAAAAAGAAGTTTAACCTCCATTTTTTTATGGGTAAATTAGAAAGTTTTTATGCATTAAAATCTGCATATCATATAATGAGGCCTTGAAATATAATAATTATGGTAGCAATGGAAAACTGTAAATCCGTTCAGAAATTCTTCTAAACGTTTTTAATCTTAATGCTGTTCATTCTTATAACATCTCTTTTTTGAATGATAATCGATCAAAAATTTAGGTAAGTCATGATTATATTTATTTTTCCAATGTTCGTTGGCGTTGCGTTCTTCTTAATATGGCATTTACACCATTTCCTTTAATATTTTTAATTATGTAACAATTCTAATTTAAAATTTTTAGATACTTAATTATTAAACATCAACTGAAAAGCTGAAATTAATTTATTAAAGCATTTTTTAAATTTGTTAGAATGGTTTTATCAAATTATTTTAATCAATTAGTTTACAAAACTAAAACATTAATTTATTAAAATTAAATTGTCGTATTTGTATATTTGCTGAATTTTTATTTTAATTAATGGTAATTGTTGATTTATAGTTAAAAGTATTTTATTATTTATCCTATAAATTGAAAAACTATTGTTGCGTTGTAGCTTGCAATATAATCTATAACTCCAAATTGAAACACAATTACCAGATCTTCAACAGCGTAAACAAAACAACTTTAATCAACATACAAGAAACATAAAAGAAACACCAAAAGGCAGATGTTTGTCATGAACTCATGAGCATACATGCATGTAGATTTACACCGGTTCCAATAGATTCATCCGGTCGAACCTACAGTTTTGTTAGACTCTCTACCAGTCTAACAATAGCTTGACTTTGCAGTGAGCGTCAGATTTGACATTATAAACGCAGTAACGGGACGTCACTTCTAATAAAAGCCATTTATTGCTGTTAATTTTTACAATGATATTTTTACTTGATTGCTGGCCTATGGATAAATACATTCTCGCTGCTCGACGCAGCCTCCCAATCGCTCCTGCCAGCGTTCTTCTCGCTCCACCATTCACTTTTATCATCCACGGTGATCCTGTCCCTTCTTGTGGGGTCAGAGTTCAAAGTTGAATACTCCCCCCACATTGTAAAACAGGCCCTGCCGACAGAGTAAGCAACCGTGGCTGTCTCCGCCTGCTGATTTCCACACAAACAAATCCTACATGCATAAACACTTGAATTTTACTCCAATTGATGTAAACATAATATCATGCAATAGCAGTGCCATTTGTCCAGAAAAAGACAATATCGTCCCTACCCCAGTCAAGAATGATCAGGAAACAGGTATTTTTAATTGTTTTAACAATGAGTGTCTTTCAACACAACTCATCTACAGTTTGTTAATGATTACACAAATTGATTCATCCCTTCAAGATGAATTTTTAGTATCTTTCCCAAAGTCCAAAATACAAGACCCCTGGACCACCCTTAACTATTTACCCACCCATTGCAAGTTCTGCACTTTTTTTTCG
>BPLR01007248.1:0-36238 GCA_021605095.1 Caerostris extrusa
AGTTACGTATTGCTTGTAAAATTTAAAAACCAATCTTAAACAACGCTGAAAACAAGCTGTAAGCTATCACTTTATACAAGGGGTAGTTAATGCGTAATAAAGCGAAAAAAAGAATGCAAGATGAACTCATTACAAATACATTCTTCATAATTCCCTGTCCTTTTCAACTATAATGGAATCATATTTGACCATTTTGATTGTAAAATGCTTTTTAAGCTAACGGGTTTTCGAGTATTTTTAAATTGTCCTCGAAAATTAAATGTTCTGTACTGCGCAGCATCAAATGGTACGACATGTTTCCTTAGAGAAAAAGTTGTTAATTTCTAGGAATGAGATTACGCTTCTAATATAATTATTTTTCGTATTCTTCTAACAATGGAGTCTGCAAAAAATCTAAATTTATTAAAAAGCAAGGTTATTTCAGTATATGAAACAATCTAAGGGGAAAAAGGATTCCTTTTTTAAGTTTATTTATAAATCTGTTTTGTCCCGCTCTGTTAATGGAGGTGTGGAAAACCAAATGATGCGTCTTTTTTCAAAAATTGAAAAAATGGAACCAGAAAATGCATTAAAATTTTTCTTTTTTTCTTCTTAGAATAATCAAGTTTTGAGGGAAAAGGAAACTGTTTTTTAATCATATTTTTTTATTCTTCTAATTTTTTAGTGAATAGAAGAATATAAAAGAATACATTTTTTGAACCATTGAGTTTGTGCAAACTTAATTTATCAGTTTTTAACATTCAAAAACTTAATTTAGAGAGAAAATATTTTTAAACATTTGTGAAAGCTTATTAAATCTGAAGGTTTAGTTTCTAACTTTTTATAAGAATATCGTCTATGTTTAGATTTTAATGTTTATAAACTCTAATCGATGTTTTGCTTTTGGTATAGCTAATGATTTTCCACCACATAAGAATATTAACAGTTCAGAACTTTTATTCGAAGCAATTATGAGGAATTTTTACTCAAAGTATATTTTCTAACTTATAGTGTAAAATGAGGCTTAAAGGATTTTGGGGTACGTTGGCCCAATTATGTATATCATGGGCAACCCATTAATAGTTGATAAAGAAAAGACGTTTGGGATAACTGTCACATATTTGTGAGTTATGCGGGAGGAAATATACAAATTCCACCAGGCAGTCTGTTTGTCGATGCGAGATGCTAATGCGGAAAGGTTTTCCGCCTTAGGGATTTATTTTGTCAATGGAAGTTTTCGTTTCGACATCCTGTGCCAAGTTTCAAGCCAAACCTTCACAACATAATCAACACAACTTTACGACTTTCGTCTTCTCGTTTCTGAATGCAGTATATGCAGCGGACACCACCAGATATTTCGAACCTTTGTCATTTTCATGCTAGAATAACACAATTATCTTTGCAAATGTAACCTTTTACTTTAGAAAACCTTCAAAAAAGTACATCTTTAGTAGAGGGATTACTAGCAGCATGGTAGAGAATGGTATTTTCAAACGAAATTACAATGAAAATAATAATAAAGTTCATTTTTTTTAAAAGCTGTAATTGCCTATTGTACAGCAAGACATTCCTGCAAACTAAGAAGGTTTGGTTTAGTGGTGATGCCAAAGCAAAAGCCTTCAGCCAGGTTCATGACTCTGTGGTAACGTGCGCCGATGGTGAGGATTATGGTTGAGGTTCAGTCCGCTGGCGGCTTTGTTGTAGGCCCTGTTTCAAAAAATGGGGAGACTCGATGGCCTTTGGGATGTTCAGTATTTTGCCTCTTTTGTCAAACTACCTGGTGGGAGTTTTTCCGGGTTTTCCATACGATACGTAAATGCTTATATTTAACCCTAAACGTCCATCCGAAAGCATTTCCCTCCTCCTTCCGTGACACTGTAAGGTAACTTAAGGGTACCCAGAGCCGAGTCAGACTTCTACCTACGGGTGCTCCTTTACAACAGAAGTTGCCCCCTGTTCCATTCATGAGTAGACATGGGGCGCTATGGTAGTGCACTCACTCTGGCACTCACTCAGGAATGTCCATGTTACTGGACACAACAGGATTATTCACAACAACAACAAAGATTCCATGTCTATTTTAAAACTAGGCACAATAAATCCTTAAGTTAGAAACACCTTCTGTTAGGCTCGAGAGTTAGAGAGGTCGGTACTAACATTCATTTCTTAAATGCCACCTAAAGATGTGTTTCAAATTACAATGTAAAATATACAATGCAGCGTAATAGAAACACATGGTTCACCTTGGATGACGCTGAACCTGCTATATGCCTTTCAAAGCATCGAAATTATCCCGCCCTTGAAACAAGATCTACTTATAATTTAATGTGTACCACTTAGATTTATAAAACTCATATTAAACTTTTGTAAAGTACAGAAAGACTAACAAATTGACTTTTTAAAAAGTCACATTAAAATTATATCATGCTTAAAATTATATCAATAATAATTTAAGTCAATCTCAAATCGACCTTGCATACATAAATTCATACATTGGCACATAAATAAAAATCATCCGTCTCTTAAGGCTCATGACATCTTCCTAATGAAGATTTATTAAACGTATTACAACTGGGCCATTCTGAATCTTCAGACACGCTCCCTATCTTCAAAGACAGTCACCATGTTTCCGAATCCACTGCTCGAAATAACGAAGCATAATAACACAACGGTTCCCAAAGTTCCAGGGTGGCGATAATTCGAGAGATTCTTTCGCACACCGATGTGCTAATGAGAAAAGAGTTCCCAAACGATCGCCAACAAGCTAAAGGGAACGAATATCTGCCGGAATTTGAAACCCAGATGCTTTTAATGAGCAAAGCAGCACTTTGTAGCGGTGTGAAAAGTCTTGTGTGTAACATCTTCGCACGTGAATTCTTTTGAATGACGGAAGGATAGTTTCATTTTTATAGCATTTTGTTCATAGGACGATAATAGTACAGCGGCAAAAAAGTGCAACAAAAAAAAATAGTAACAAATAATAATGGTCGGTGAGTGATAATCTTTAATTATGAAGGAAGAGATTTTTCACACATGTTGCACTGGTGATAAATTTAATGTAAAGTGCCCTGTGTTACATTTAGACCATAAATGGGTTTTTACGTTTTTCCTAAATATAATGAGTAGGTTTTACACAGTTTTGAACATAGCAAGTTCAAATTTCTTAGAACACTGATCTATGTGATCTAACGTTACCCTATTTACGAAGGATTTGTAATGCTTTCGATAAAATAGTATTAATATCGACATACAAATATTTTTTTTTTTTTTTTTATTTTCAATAATAAACAATTTATTACTTGCCACTCTATTTACAAAGCAAAAGGGATTTTTTTTGTTTGTCTGTATTTTTTAAAACATAAAAACTATAACGTTCACAATTTAATCTTTGAATTTGTTTTTTATCTTGTGCGTCGCTTAAAATTATCAAAAAAAATAATATTAATTATTTTAAATTATATATAAATATTTTTATTCTAACAGATGTTGCAGGCTTTTTTATTATTAAAGAATTGCGAATGTGACAATGGCTATAAACTTTTTATAACGAAACATTTACATGGGCATTTTGGGAATTGAATATGACATGGTTGTATGAGAAATGGGTAAAAAGTATAAAAAGTCTTTTAAGTTAAGATAAGAGTTTTAAAAAACCAGCTGGAAGACTCAAAGTAAGCTAAAATATTCGTGATGATCCAAAAACATAAAAATTACAAAATATTAATTAAAATCTAAAAAGAAGTAGCGTGAAAACTGTTAAATTCGTTTCCATAGCAACGGTCCTGCTGGACATTTTGTTTCCCTTTAGACGGCGAAATATAGAACGGAGGTCGAAATAGTACGATTGTTATTGCGATATCCAGCTTATTTACAGAACAATTTTCTTTTCTTTTTTTTTATTCAATTATTTCATTGTACAAAAACTCAGTTTATGAACAACTTGGATTTGAAATAAAAATATTTAGTTCATAGCAATTAGAATATTTAGCGTGAATCTATTTTGAGCTATTTTTATTGTATCGAAAAAATCGCTGCATGTGTGGTCTAGCATAAAAAAAAAAAATATTAGGTCATTAATGTGTTTCTGATTCCTTTTTGTGATTCCTGTTTGTGTAATGTGTTTCTGATTTTCTGTATTTTTTCTCTAATTACTGTTGATTTCGATCAATGTAGTGATTTATGTAATTAATCAATTAACTGTATGAACGAGTAGTAGACAGCAGCGCTTTTCTGTGCCTAAAGCACTCGCGTCATTTCCACTGACGTTTGAGAAATAACGCCTTGGAGAGCATTCTTACGTTTCCTCGTCGTATTAGAAACAGTCTGATTGTGCGCATAGAAAGTAACTATCAGGCTGACGATTTATTTCTGATTTAATCTCTTTTCCATTTATCTTTTGAATATAGGATCTGGAACAACTTCTGAACATCTTCTTAATTTTGTTTTTCAAGGTTCAATTTACACATCGTATATATATGTAGCATTATAGATTTCAGAAAAATAAGATACCCAGAAGGAAGCAGAAAACAAATCCGAAACATACCCATGTCCTGAAGTGAAAAGTTTGAGAAAGAAATTAATGAGGCCCACTGATTTAAATAAAAGTATTACATAAAATTAAAATTTGCAAAGTTAGATGAAATACATAAAAACAAATAAATTAAAAAATTTGGAAATTCTATATCAGTATTTCAATTCCAATAACATTCTTTGCTTTTTCAAGAAAAAAACAAATGTTTTTAAACCATGGAAAATTTCTAAAATGGGAAATATTAATTTTTCCTTACTTTTAAAAACATTAATATTCGAAGGAATATTTTCAATGGTATTTTCTGAAAAATAAACCACAATTTACTATATTTTTCCTTTACTTACATCTTATTTCTATTATTTCTGGGGTAAGTAATTTTAATGACATAAAAGTTGTTTAAGAATGTTGTTTTGTGAATTATTCAAAACATTAAACAAAAACTAAATTGAATACTTTTCAAACAGTAATATGAGAGTAACAATTAAATAAAAATCACAAACTCAAAAATAATTCGCTTTTTATAACACTTATTTCCATAAATATTTAAACAAGATTTACAGATTTTATCCGGTTAATTTTACGCTTTTATATTTATTTTTGGCTTTGTTACCTTTCATTGTATTTTCATATTAAAATCCGTTCTACCATCAAGAAGTAAAAATATCTTTTATTAAAAATACAGCTTTAAGTATTCAGTGAATTCTAATAAGAAAGGTATTTGTCCTCATAACCTTTTCAAATAAATGAACAAAAATATTCAATTTTTGTTTATTTTTATTTGATGAAAGAATATTTTAGATATTCTTATAGTAACTCAGTATTTAGTATTCTTATAGTAATTTTTCTAAAACTTAACACTTTTCTCCTATGTTTCTTCTCAAATCCCAACATGATATTATATATTCTTATAGTAATATCAAAATTTTGGTAAAGAAATTATGTTAAGAATATTTTAAAAATAATAATGGGTGTCTTTAAGTGCAATAGTATTAATGTATTGTTGTCGGTTGTTCCGGATTGTAACTGGTGTGGGTACTGGTTCAAACCCTTGAACCACAGGTTGCAGAACTCACAACTTTATTGACACATGCACAAACACCACACACATACAATTAGAGACATAAAATTTAACACATTTAAATACAGATAATTATAGATTCGTGGAAGGTCTCCACATTTAAACCGAAAACACGGTATTTGGGTTTGCACGGGATGCGCTGAATATATTACTACCTCTGCGTCTGAAAGGCTGTAGGCCAATTAATGTGCCGGTATGTATTAAATATATTGTTTCTCGGTACGAGAAACGTTTTGATGAGTTGGAGGAGAGTTTCGAGGCCTACTGACCATTTCTCCTGAACACGACAGGGGGCGCTCTTGTCAGTGCGTAGGAGGAAACATGATTGCTTAGGAGGAAGCATGGTTTACAGTATTTTTTATTTTAAATAAAACAATTAACGAACTTTAAATGGCAATGATTTTATTAAATAATCATGTTCTTTGTTTGTAAAAAAATAACTTTACATGTAAGATACAACAGTTACGAGAATAGAAAATAATATTTCTTTTAATGAAACTTAATACTTTTTCTCCTATGTTTCTTCTCAAATTCCAACATGATATTATGTTTTTAACACTCAACTCATTATTTGAAAAATTATACTTTTATATGAATTTTGAAATTTTGAATTAAATAGGTAAGCAAGTATAAAACTCACTGGGAGAATATTTTCGGTTTAATAAGCAAAAAAAGTTCCAATTAGAACTCTAATAAATAGTGAGACAATAAAATTAGCAGTAGCCATTTTGTTTTTGATCGCAGACGAAAACCCTTTTTATCTACATAAAAGATTACACAAAAGTTGCAAATTCTAAGCGCTAAATATTAAAGATGAAATAATTTTGTTGGTTATTTTGAAAATGATTTACAAATTTTCATTTTTTTAAATAAATATTAAGTATGTCATGTCTATAAGATATCACCTGATTGTGTACTATTGTAGCCGACAATTCAGGGCCGAAAAAAGTACCATAGCAATAGAACTTATCGAATAATGTTATCTTGACGGAGAAAATGATTATTGAAGGTGAAACCCATTTATTATCAGCCCAGAGATTTATTTCAATATTTTTATACTTATAACAAATTATCTCCAATAATGATTAATTAATTGCAGTTGTAAATTTTTTGCTTGAATGATTAAATACGAGTATCATTTCTTTTAGTGATAAATGAATATCTTACAAGATTTCTTTACTGAATTACTACATGTGTATTTTCGCGATAAATAGAAATATTTAATAAAAACATCAAATAGCAATTTATGAACAAGTTTTTTTTATTTTATTTCTAAATTCCAACGAAATTGTTTTATTTAAATTTAATTTTCTGAATATTCAAGATTCTTTGTAAATATTTCAGAAAATAAATAAGGCTTTTTATTAACAAATTAATATAATTTTTTTAAAATAAAATTTAGTGTTTGTATTAAATGTTCGGTACGATTTATGTCATACACATTTTACATTAATTATTCATTTTATTATAAAAGTTAAGAGTATTGTTTTAATTAATTATCATTAAAAAATGCATGAACTATTTGTAATAAAACAATTAACGAATAGAAAATAATTTAATCATCTAAATGCGGTTCATTCTACTTTGGAAAAAAAAAATCAACTCCATATCTTTAGACTTTTTGTTTAAATAGCCATACTTTTTTTAATCTTAACAGAATTCTGACGAAAAAAATTCTTTCATTTCTCTTTTCACAAAATGGTTTCATCAAAAGTTGATAAAAAAATACTTACAAATAAAATCTGTTTACCATCATAAGTGTGTAAAATAATATTCCAAAAACAAAAGAATAATAATTACATTAACAAACGTCTCCATTGAAATCATTAAAAAGAGGAACCTTTTCGAACATTTTCTTTCTTTTAAACAAACGATAATTGCTAACAAGCCTTTTAATAATAAAGCAGATAAATTGATGTTGATTTTTTTAATTCTAGATTGTTGATATCTGTAAAACAATATACGAGAAATTTACATTTTTCAACAACTTCCATTTTTAAAATTTTATTTCAATAGATTTTTATTTTTATTGCCTCTGAAAAACACACTTGTTAAATAATTAGTATTACGTAATTTCGTACTTTTACATAATATTTAATCAGGTTTAAAAAAATCGTTTGCATCGAGAAAAATAAAAATGCGATTCTTTATTTTTAGAATTTTTAATTACTATGGTTTGGCAACGCAGACGAATTTTATTTTCTTATTCTATTTTACAGTAATTGCACAACTATTCACAGCAAATATATAAAAAAAAATCACCCAAATATATACTATAAACATTTAATTCTTTGAAAAAAAGCTTCACTAAAATAAATAGTGAAAATCAAATTAGCAGAATCTCCCATATTTATTTTGTTGGTTAAATAATTGGTTGGAAAAATTTCATACTATACTTAAAAATATTGTCAAGTTTGTTAAAGCACTTAATTTTTTTTTTTTAAAAATATGTACTGCAAAAAAAAAATTGAATGAGAAAAATCACATTTGACGCACCAGAGTTTGTCAATTGCTGTTGGAGTGAATACTTAATTATGTGAAAAAGGATTGCCAGATGAACTCCTCCAAAATACATTCTTCAAATTTTTTCTTTTGTTTTCTTATTTGTAATAGAATAACATTTTACCGTTTTAATTGTAAAATGCATTAAGTTAACCAGTTTCAAGTATTTTTTTTAAATTATTCTCGGAAATTAAATGTCTTATACAGCGCAAAAATCAAATGGTACGAAATGTTTCTCTAGAGAACAAAGAATTGCTAATTTCTTAGAATGAAATTACTTTAATATAATTATTTCGAATTCTTAACAATGGAAACTGCAAAAGCATAAATTTATGAAAAAAAACAAGGATATTTCATTAAACAAAACAATCTCTGAAAAAAAAACAGATTTTTTTTAATTTACTTATTTATAAATCTGTTTCGTCCCGCTCGTTAATGGAGGTGTAGAAAACCAAATGATGCGTCTCCTTTTCAAAAATTAGAAAAACGGAATTCGAAATTGCTTTTTAATTTTTCTTTTACTTAGAATAATCAAGTTTTTGAGAGAGAAGAAACCAACTTTTAATCATATCTTCGGATTCTTCTCATTTTTTTAATAAATAAACCAGCACAAAAGAATACATTTTTCGAACCATTGAGTTTGTGCAAACTTAATTTACCAGTTTTTCACATCCAAAAACAAAATTTTAAAAATAAAAAATATTTTCTCAAGATTTGTGGAATCTTCAATTAAAATCTGAAAGTTTAGTTTCTCACTTTTATAAGAACATCGTCTATGTTTAGATTTTAATGATTATAAACTCTAGGAGATATTTTGATTTTAGTCCAGCTAATGATTTTCCACGGCATAAGAATATTAATATTTCAGAACTTTTAGCCGAAACAACTATGAAATATTTCTACTCAAAGTATATTTCCAAATGTGTAATGTACAATGTTGTTCAAAGGATTTTTGGGGGTACATTGACCGATTTATGTACAACACGAACAACCAGAAATAGTTGAATATTTACTAACTTATAATGTAAAATGCTGTTTAAAATTTTTTTGGGGTGCATTGACCCGTGTATTATATGGCCATTTATTTTTATATATTTATAGCCCATTGGGCCCATTTATTATTATATTTCCTCGGGAAACCTAGTAATAGTTTAATATTTTCTAACTTATAATGTAAAATGCTGTTTAAAGGATTTTTGTGGAGTACATCGTCCCATTTATGTATATCACAAACAACACAATTATAGCTGATAAAAGAAAGGACGTTTAGGGTAACTGCCGCACATTTGTGTGTTGCGTAGGAAGAAACATGCAAATTCCACTAGGCAGTACTATGATGCGACATGCTTGTACGGAAAGAATTTCTGGCTTACGGATTTATTTTGCCCATGGAAGTTGTCGTTTCTGTTTCATCTGCCGAGTTTCAAGCCAAAATCTCACAACTCAATCAACACAACTTTACAATCGATATCGAGTTCTTCTCGTTTCTGAAGGCAGTCTATATATGCAACGGATGCCACCAGAAAGATCGAACCTATGCCCTCTTGCACGTTGGAAGAGGACTTTTATCTTTGCTAATGTACCCTGTAACTTCAGAAAGCCTTCCATAAAGTTTTAATGAAAACTATAACGAAAAATAATAATAATAGTTTATATTTTTAAAAAAAAAGCTGTAACTGTCTAATGTATAGCACGTTGGGCCTCCAACTGAGAGAGTTTGGTTTAATGGTGAAGCCAAAACAAAAGCTTCCATCCCCACTCGTAACTCAGTGGCAACGTGCGCAGCTGGTGAGCATTAGGGCTGAGATTCAATCTGCTGGCAGCTTTGTTGTAGACATTGTTTCAAAAAACGATTTGGAGGGAGTTTGAGATGGAGTTTGATGTCCAGCATCTTGCCAGACTACCTGGTAGGAATTTTTAGTTTTTCACCCATACAATAAGGAAATGCGGGTTATTTAAACCTAAAAGTTCCTCCCGGAAGGCTCTTCAGTGATAGGTTGCCAAGTCAGACTTCTACCTTCGGGTGCTCCATCACAACAGAAGCTGCCCCCTGTCTCTCCTACCATGGGTAGACTATTCATAGGGTGTCCAAACTTCTGCACACTGACGATTAGTCACAATAACAACAAATATTTCCGTGTCTATTTCCAAAATGGGCACAATAAATCCTTAAGTAGAAAATTTCTTTCGTTAAGCTTCAGAAGGTGAAGAGGTGGATGCTAACATTCACTTTTTAAATGCCACCATGAAAATATTCGTTTCAAACTGCAATGTAAATAATAAAATGCAGCGTAGTAGATATCCGTGGTTAATATTGGATGACGTTGAACCTGCTATATATCTACCAAGGCATCGAAAATAAGTCACCTTTGAAAACAAGAACTTGTAATTTAATGTGGCCCATTAAATCTGTAAAACTCGTATTAAAATTTTGTGAAGTACGGAAAGACTAACAGGTTGACTTTTTAAAAAGTCACATTAAAATTATATCATGCTGTCGTACAATAATAATTTAATTCAGTTTCAAAATCCTCCTTACATTCATAAATAGACACATAAATAAAACATAAAATCATCTATCTTTTCAGGCACTAGACATCTTCCTAATGAAGATTTATTAATCGTATTACGACTGGGCCCTTCTGAAATCTTCAAACGCGCTCTCTTCCTTCAAAGACAGCAACCTCGATTCCGAATCCACTGCCCGAAATAACGAAGCATAACAATTCAGCGGTTCCCAAAGTTCCAGGGTGGCGATAATTGCGCGAGATTCCTCGCCTACCGATGTGCTAATGAGTAATGAGTTCCAAAGGATCGCCAACAAGCTGAAAAGGAACGATTATCTGCCGGAATTTGAAACTCAGATGTTTTTAATGAGAAAAGCATCACTTTGTAGAGGTATGAAAAGTCTTATGTGTAACAACTTCGGACGTGAGTTCTTTAGAATGATGGAAAGACAATTTAATCTTAATAATAATTTAATCTTTAATGGATAATAACACAGCGAGCAAACATAAAAAGAAAAACGAAGCAATAAAAAAATACCAACAAATAATAATGAACATTGAGTCTTTTACACTCGTGTCCATAAATTAAGGCTAATGAAGTTCAGGCAAAGAAAGAGACAGAAGCAAAACAAATTTGACTTATTTGTAAAAGTCTATTTATTAAACGAAAGGTAAAGAGCAAAAAAGATGCTATATGTTGGACATAATTAATAAAAATTGCGATTTTTACTCCCTGAGCAAATTTCAAAAAAGAACCTATTTACAAAAAAAAAACAGTATAACATGGTTAGTATGACGGAATTGGCCTCCAATTGAAACAAAAATGTTCCAACTAGATTCTTTATTTATTAGAGAGATATTAAAATGAGCAGTAGCCATTTTGTTTCTGACAACAAACGAAAAACATTTTTACCTGCATAAAAGGTTACACAAAAGTTAAAAATTTTAAGCAGCAAATATTAAAGGCGAAATCGTATTATTGGTATTTAAAAATGATCTGCAAATTTAATTTTTTTTAAATAAATATTAAGTATGTCGTGTCTGTAAGATGTCGCCTGACTATATATTGTAGTCGGCAATTCAGGGCTGAATAAAGTACAACAGCAATAGTACTTATCGAATAATGTTATCTTAAAGGAGAAAATAATTGTTGAAGGTGAAAACCCATTTATTATCAGCCCAGCAATTTATTTTAATTTTTTATGTTATAACAAATGATCCAAAATAATGATTAATTAATTGCAATTGTACATTTTTTACTTGAATGTTTAAATATGAGTATCATTCCTTTTTAGTGATAAATAGTTTACAAGATTTTTTTATTGAATTACTACTTGTGTATTTTACTGATAAATGGAAATATTTATTAAAAAATATTATATAATATAATAAAATATTCAGCATTCTTTTTAAATATTCCAGAAATATATAATGTTTTTTTTTTTTAATCTTTTGTGTAAATAATAATACTTTTTTTTTAAATCCTAAGAAATTTTGACATGAAAAATTCGTTCATTTCTCTTTTCACAAATTGGATAACTTCAAAAGTTGATAAAAACAATACTTACAATAACAGCTGCTTACGATGATAAGAGTGCAAAATTATATTCCGAAAACAAAAAAGATAATAATTACATTAACAAACATCTCAATTGCCATCATTAAAAGAGGAACCTTTTTGGACATTTTCTTTCTTTTAAAGCAAACGATAATAACTAACAAACCTTTTAATAATACATCAGATAAATAGTTCATGTTTTTTTTTTAATTCTAGATCGTCGATATTTTTAAAACAATGTTCGGCAATTTTCATTTTCAATTACTTCCATTTATTTTTAGTTGCATTTCAATAGAGTTTTATATTTATTGCCTCTTAATCACACACTCATTTAGTTCCGGTTAATTCTTAGTCACGTTGAAAAAGTCGTTTGCATCCAGAAAAAAAAAATTCGATTCTTTTTTTTTTTTTTTGCGATTGATAATTACTATGGTCTGGCAACGCAGATGATTTTTTATTTTCCTTTTACATTTTACAGGAATTAAAACTATTCACTGTAAACTATCGAAAAATGATCCAAATATACACTACGTACTTTTAATTCTTTAATAAAAACTTCAGTGAAATAAATAGTGGAAATCTAATTAGCAGAATCGTCCATATTTGTTTTGTTGGTTAAGTAATGGGTTGCGAATATTTTATTATTCAAACAATAATATTAACTTTTAATCAGTTTATATTTCAAGCTATATAAATTTAAAACAGTAGGAGTTTTCTCATGAGGTTTTAATGAAATATTGAAGAAAAATAATGTGAATAAAGGAAATAATTAAAATTATAATGGAAATTTTTTTAACTTTGAAACAAATTTTACTAAAACTAAATTTTTAATTTCTGTATATTTTAGAGACAAGAGTACAGCTCTTTGAGTTTCTGATTGGAGGGAGGTTTATAAAGGGTATGAACACATGAAATCAGGCTGAAAAGTCCACCACAGGGTTTGAGCATTTAGTAAGAAATTGTATCAGCAGAACCAGTCATCTCATTTATGTCGAACTTTACATTTGCCAATTCTAGGAATGTTCTAAATATTAGTAGCACGAGATGTGATCAATAAATTTAATGAACTTCAAGTCTAGCAGCCAGAATTGTAAATGTCTTTGAAATTGCTCCGTCAAATTTCGATATCATAAAAGACAAAAAAATAAAAATTCTACTTATGATTACAAATTCAGATTTTTCCGAAATGAGGATATCAAGTCTGCTGTTTACCAAGTTTTAAGCGATTTGTTTACAAAATTTGTACAAAAAATTTTATAACTCTATTCCAAGTATTAAATCTGTTTTGAATGATCAAAGCAACTATGATTACGACATTTCTGATTTCAAAAATCGCAAAAGACCTCGTGATGTTCTGAATAGTATTCATTAACGTTTCGATATCCTCCTTTCCGAATTACCATGTAGTTTCTCCACAGTTTTCCCTCTTCAGTTGTTTTGTTTATATTATTTTTTATTGCCTTTTATTTTTTCCCTTTTAACCTTTATTCCTTACTTAAAAATTATAATAATAATAATATAAAAAATTATATATATATATATATATATAAAGAGAGAGAGTAGTTAAATTGTTAAGTTAGTAAATTGTGTTTATTTTTACCTCTTTCAATTTTTTTTAAATCTCACCCTGTCTGCTGTCTTATGTTACAGTTCTTTTAATAATATGCACTTCAAAATATTTCTTAAAAATAAATAACATAAAAATTAAAATTTATTTTTTGTTATTTAGAATCAAAAATGATTATCTAAGGTATTACCCATAACTTCAAAAGAAACTATTTTATTCCAAAGATATTTTAAAAATACATATAATTTGTATTAAAGCGCTATGCATCAAAAGCTTTATTGAAACTAGAAATTTAATTAAATTATAAATTAATCATGAGATTATGAATTAATCATGAAACTTTTGTTCTAATGCATGTTTATCAATAATATTTGATGTGGTATTAAAATCTGCAAAAAGTAACTTTAACAGTAAAAGGGTTAAAAGTATCGATTCTCTTTTTATCTTAAATTGTTCCTTAAATCAAAATATTTATATTTTATAATCTTTGAAAGATATCTTTTAGATCAGCGTGATTAAAAAAAAAAAAAAGATTTATGCTTCAACATTTTTTTCATTGATTATTTGATTACTTTTCCTGCAACTCCAAAAGCCACTATTCGGAATTACCATTTTTACAATCTGCGAAAACAAAATATTTATAGGTGTGAAAAACCAGACATTATCTCTCCAAATCAGAGAATTACAAGGATAAATATCGTGTTTAAGTGCTAAAAGAATCGATTTAATAGTTGTAAAACACCTGTTGTTGTTTTTTTTTTTTACTCTTGTAGCTAGCAATAAAAGTTACTACCTCCAACTAATTACCCTTTATAACTTTAACGACTTAGAGGGAACACGGATTTAATGAAGTTAAGCAAGATGAATAGAATTTGGAATCGATAACAATATTTTAACCACAGAATATTTTGTTGTTGTTATTATTTACAATATAAAGGAAATATTTACACTTTTTTTTCCTTAAACGTAAGAGAAATGAAAAACTGATATTTAATTAATTTTTATCAAATAGTTAGGACCCTTTTTCTTGATTACTTAAAATATATAGGACTATTATGGACATATAAGAACGAATGTAAAATTTAAAAACGAATCTTAAACAACACTGAAACAATGGTGTTTATCACTTTATACTAGGGAGTTAATGCGTAATAAAGCGAAAAAAGAATGCAAGATGAACTCATTACAAATGCATTCTTCATAAATTCTGTCCTTTTTTTTTTCTCAACTATAATGGAATAATATTTGACCATTTTGATTGTAAAATGCATTAAGTTAACGGGTTTCAGTATTTTTTTAAATTGTCCTCGAAAATTAAATGTTCTGTACTGCGCAACATCAAATGGTACGACATGTTTCTTTAGAGAAAAAGGATTGTTAATTTCTTGGAATGAGATTACTTTAATATAATTATTTCGTATTCTTCTAACAATGGAGTCTGCAAAAATCTAAATTTATTAAAAAACAAGGTTATTTCGGTATACGAAACAATCTAAAGGGGAAAAAAAGGATTCTTTTTTAAGTTTATTTATAAATCCGTTTCGCCCCGCTCATTAATGGTGGTGTAGAAAACCAAATGATGCGTCTTCTTTTCAAAAATTGAAAAAGGGAACCAGAAAATGCATTAAAATTATTCTTTTTTTCTTCTTAGAATAATCAAGTTTTGGAGGGAAAAGAAAACTATTTTTAATCATATTTTTTTATTCTTCTAACTTTTTAGTGAATAGAAGAACACAAAACAATACATTTTTGAACCATTGAGTTTCTGCAAACTTAATTTACCAGTTTTTAACATACAAAAAACTAAATTAAAAAAATATTTTCTAAACAATTGTGGACAGTTCAATTAAATTCTAAAAGTTTAGTTTTTCTTACTTTCGTAAGAATATCGTCTGTGTTTAGAATTTAATGTTTATACACTCTAAGCGATGTTTTTGTTTTGGTCTAGCTAATGATTTTATGGCATAAGAATATTAATATTTCAGAACTTTCAGCCGAAACAGTTATAAGGAATGTCTATTCAAATTATTTTTTCAAACTTATAATACAAAATGATGTTTAAAAGATTTTTTTTTTTTTGGGATGCATCTTCCCATTTATGTACATCACGAACAACCCAATAATAGTTGATAAAAAGAAAAGATGTATAGTGTAATTGCCGTAAACAGCTGTAACTGTAAATAAAACATGAAATCATCTATCTCTTTAGGCTCTCGGCACTTTCGTAATGAAGATTTATGAAACGTATTACGACTGGACCCTTCTGAATCTTCAAAATGCTCTCTCTATCTTCAAAGACAGTAACCTCATTTCCGAATCCACTGCCCGAAATAACGAAGCATAATAATTCACCGGTTCCCAAAGTTCCATGGTGGCGATAATTACACGAAATTTCTCTCCCTACCGATGTACTAATGAGCAACGAGTTCCGAAATGATCGCCAACGAGCTGCAAAGGAAAGAATATCTGCCGGAATTTGAAACTCAGATGATTTTAATGAGCAAAAGCAGCACTTTGTAGCGATGTGAAAAGTCTTACGTTTAACATCTTCAAACCGATGGAAGGATAATTTAATTTTGTGACGTTTTGTTCATATTACGATAATAGTATAACCAGCAATAAAAAATGCCGACAAATAATAATGGCCGTTGAGTGTTAATCTTTAATTATGAATGAAAAGATTTCTCACACATGTTGCACTTATGAAAAATGTAATAGAATGTCCAATATGTTACATTTAGACCATAAATGGTTTTTTTTTTACATATATCTTAATTATAATGAGTATGTCTTATACAGTTTTTGTCAAAACAACTTCCCATTTCTTAAAGCTCTGGTCTATGTGATCTACTTTTAGCCTATTTACAAAGCATTTTTAATGCTTTCGATAAAATACTATCAGTACTGACATACAAATAATTTTTTTTTTTATTTCATTTGATATAGAATTTGTTACTTGTCTCTCTATTTGCAAACCAAGAGATTTGTTTGTCTGTCTATCTTTATTTATTAAACATTTCTTAAAACATAACCAATATTACTAGACATGATTTGGCCAATTTTTCACTCGCCAAATAAAATTGTAATACAATATAATTCATTTATAATGTAGAAGTATCAAAGATATCCCAATAATTATTTTGTATTTCGATGATAATAATCTTTAATTTGGAAAAATAATTACAAAATAACTAATTCAAAAATATAATTCCTGCAAAATTCCGTACATATGGGCAAATTAGGAGTGGTTTGGTTTGTCGTTCTACGATCATTTACCGCACACTTTATACTAATTAGAGCGGAACAAACAGTTTAACTTGGATTCCGAACCACTGCCAGGATTCAAACCTGAAGCTTATGGTAACAAAGACCACAGAGCTAGCCAATTGCTCATCAGGCCGCTGGTTAACGAGTAATTAATTAATGCAATTCTGATTGCTCAAGCTATATGTAAACGGCTATTGCAAAAAAAAAAGGCATTTACAATAAATAAGATACTACAAAAATAACACTATAAAACAAAATTCATAAAAAAGATTTTTGAAACGTTTTTTAACAATTTTTTATGTAAATAAAAAAAAAGTTAATGAAAAATATACCAGAAACAGGAAATAAAAAAATCACTACAACTCAATATTTCTTTCGATGTTCGTAAATCCTTAACCACACATTGCAGTAATTGAAAAAAGAATTAAACAAAAATTTTACATAAATTTAAAATTATACACTCAATTAAATACTATATTACTTTATCTATAATCTTAAAGGTATAAAAATATAAACATATAAATTTTTATCGTTTTATAAGTTTAAATTTTTCATAATAAAGTTCATTTAATATAATAAATTAATAAACGAAATATTTCTTCTACCTAAATAAGGAAAGCATCTCACTTTCAACCCAATATAATTAAAAAAAAGAAGTGCGATCTTACCAAATAAATCACTGTTTGCAAAAACAGATTTTATGACCTTGACAAAATATCACTCCAGTTTCGAAAGCAAACGATTCCCGGGAAGAAAATATTATCTTTCAAGGAAAATAAATGTCGCACGTTGAACCTAATGACAAGGTATTAAGGAATAAAGATATTCTTGGAATCCCAGAATTCTACTGGGGTCAAGAAGCCCTATGTTTTTTTTTTTTTTCTTTGCCTATACTGATGCTCTGGAACCAAACGATTCTCATTAACTGAACCCCGTAGAAAAATATAAGAAAACACATGGAATCAATTTTAGCGGGATTGAATATGTTGATCCATTTTCAGCTTTCCCTAAGGATAAAAATATATTTACTTGCAGTAAATGGAAGGAATATTTCATTTGCTCAAGTTGTTTTCTTCACAAAAATATTTTATCTCTTTCGGAATTTGTTTGCCTTTATCTATATTATGTAAAATGGGAGGTGTTCTAAATTCTACAGTCTTGAATTTATTTTTCTAATCTGAGTCATCTAAAAATGAAACTTCATTTAATTTTCAATCATTTGTTGTTATTGTCGTCTATGTTATGCATGCTGTAGCATTTTTTTCCACTGAAAGAGATATAGCATTTCTGTTCCCAGGGGAAAGGAATGTATATTCTTTAACAAATGCATAATAACAACATATCATTCAAATCTGACATCAGATAAGCAGTGTCGTTGATATTTATGTTACATGTAATTAGTATTTTGCACTAATCTGAACAACCTGTCGCTCAAATCTGATAGCAGATAATCAGTGTCATGGATAATGAGACCTCATGCAATTAGCGATTGTCTGTGCGACCTTCACAGGTCGAAACAATTACAGGGACATGGACTACATGAAGAATTGCTGCATTGTGATTGGTGATAGACCATGACTGAAGAAGTGTCGACTCCAAAAAGAAGTGAGGTGGTTGACCCCCCCCCCTTCATCTTAAAAGGAGGCTTTTGGTGAAGAAGACAAGGGAGTTCTGCGACGAGTCGACTAGAAGTTGTTTTCCATCTAGTCACTCGTGGAAGGTTTTTAATATTATATAGTATGTATCTATATATCGTCATTTTTAATGTGTCCAATCAAAAAATTAGGAAAAGTATTGGAATATGCGAATTGACTGACTACCTTTCTGTTACCTGCGTAGTTCAGTTTGTTGGACTAGAAAGGTAAGTAAAAATTTTACATGTAATTTTCTAGTTCAGCGAATCGTTTGTTGAGATAAAAGGGTAATTCTTATGCAAATATCATTTTAATATGAAATCAAAAGTGTTATACAAAAAGCGTTTTTATCAGGGGAATAGTGTAAGACTACAATAAATAGAACGAAGAAGTTATTCAAAACATTTCTAAAAATCCAGAGAGGTTATATGTGCAGTATATCTAACAAGAAATCATTTGGATAACTTTTTATGTTTTAGAAACTGCAAGTTTATGTTGTAGTGGCAAGTTTGAGGAGAAACATTGTGTGTCAAGAGTTTCGAATCGACAAAGTTGTTTCGCCAGCTTAGAATGTCTACCAAATATCCAAATATTTACAGCTGTAAGAAATGTTGGTGAGTGTTAGTTAAGAAAAACAATATCAGAATGACCAATATATCATGCCGCAGGCGAAAGAGATCCATACCAGTTTGGTTTGGTTTGGTTTGTCGCCCTACGGACAATTTGTACTACTTCTTTTGTACTCGCATTACGGATATTCTATTTAGACTGGGATTTACAGTTTAACGTCGGATTCGGAACCACTAACAAACATCCATACCACCACCAGGATTCCAGTCTGAAACCTGTGGTACCAAAGGCTACAGCGCTAGTCAATCGTGGACATCAGGTCCCTCATACCAGTCATTGAAGTGCAATATCGTTCAGCAGCTGTGTAGGCTACAATAACTGGACCACAAATACTGTGTATTACTGTGGCTACATACCTCTATGGGGCCTGAATGGTTGAGTGGCTAGTGCTCTGTGTGTCAAGGTACCACAGGTTTCGGGTTCGAGTCCCGGTGGTGCCCTGGATGTTTGTTGTGGTTCAATGTCAGAATCCAATTTAAACCGTAGGTCCGGGTCTCATATGCCTATAAGAGTGTCACGGACAAAAGTCAGACTTTTGTACCTACGGGTGCTCCATCACAACAGAAGCTGCCCCCTCCTTTACCCCTCCACCCATGAATAGATCACTCATGGGATGCCCAGGTCCCGCACTGCAGGACACTGAGGATTAGTCACAAACAATCAAGCAGATACCTGTATAAAAATGGCCTCCATAAAAAATGACCCGCTCACCATACTGAACACAATGTCCCATTGACAGCTGCCCACCGGCGGCAACGTTTAGAATGGTGTAACAATGGACTCACTTCTTCTTTCAGATGGATGACGTTTCAGTGGCAAAGGCACAAGTATGGAGAGAGAGAAAAAGGACATGGTTTTATACCACAAAAATTCTGAGAACAAACAAAAATCTGTGATCTTGGCGCCCTCGTTCAGTGAGGCTTGATGATGAGCGGGCAGTCGCAGCTCCAAATTTTTGACATGAAGATGCAGATTTTATTTTTACGGGTGATAACGATAACAGACGACAACCGCTGGCTACATATGAATTGAGCGACTCAGTAGCTTTCAAAATTATTATTGACAACTTTCTATAAAGATATCATTACAATGGATAAAACCACGTACTCTCCCAATTTCAGTCACATAAAACTTGTATGCGATACATTGGGACGATATAGGCGACAATCTGTTGTTGTTGTCCAGCAGTGCGGGACGGACATCCCATGAGTAATCTACTCATGGATGGAGGCAAGGGGGAAGGGGATGTAAAAGTCTGACTTTGTTCCTGCCTCTGAAGAAGGAGGGCAGTGCCTTCCGAGAGGACTTTTAGGGGCAACTACCCCCATTTGTGTATCATATGGGATAAAATCCGGAAAACTTCCACTAAGAAGACCGACTGACAAGAGGCATAATGACGAACATTACAAACACCATCCAGACTCCTCGTTTTTTTAAACAGTGTCTATAACAAAGCCACCATCAGATTGAACCTCGGGCCTAATGCCACGAGTGTGGCAGGATACAATCTACAGACTGCTTATAGTAGATATGTATACTATTGTTGATGTTTTTCTGCAAATAAAATCGCCCCAAGATATCCAAGCCTTCGGAACAGTTATATCCTAAACGTATATAATGCAGCTGGCATATATATTATTTTTAAAAAACAAATAAATCAAATTAAAAATAAAAAGGGGGAATTAGAAATACGACTATTAAGCCACGGAGGAAAAAGCTATTATCGATATTCCTTTCAAGCAAAGTGTATAACACAACCATGGGCATAGCATTTGCAATCCATAAGCCCTGAAAGGCTTCATGTTCAAGCCATTCGGCCATCAGGCCCCATATCTTAAACTATATATATATTATTTATAAAAACAAATAAATGAAATTAAAAATAACAAGGAGTGAATTAGAAATCGACTATTCTGCACGGAAAAAACTATTATCGATATTCCCTTCAAGCAAATTGTATAACAAAGTCATCATAGCATTCTCAATCCATAAACCCTGAAAGGCTTCATCTCTCTCTCTCTCAAAAAAAAAAAAAAAAAAAAAAAAAAAAAAAGAGAGATCCGAAGAGCGCATAAGTTGCATCAAGGAAACTGAAAAAATGTTTAGTAAACACACAAAAAAGATGAACGGCGAAAACTGCATCGACAGATTAAAAAAAAAAACACGAAAATTTAAAAACCGAATATACAATGACAGGATGCGAAAGCGTGTTGTCCAGGAAATCTTCAAAACCCTGAAAGAAATGAATTAACCCAAAGGAAATCAATTACAACATCCTGAGGACAGAAATACGTTCCCTCAGGATATTGTAAATCATGTTATTTCTGTGACTGGAGAAGTCCAAGACACATCTAGATAAAAGATCAAAGATCAATAACATCAAAGACACATCTTCCTTTTAGTCACGTCTTTCCCTTCCGTTTAGAGTCGGCGAGGTATAGGATTGCAGAAAAGCAAATTGGCAGAACAAGCCTGTTACATAAGGAAGAAATCGAGTCACGTGATTGAATCTCGTGACTGTTTGTAATAATGTTGCTAGTAAGTGACTGATTGATTGTCCGACTAAGTTCAAAAATATATAGATTGAATTCTTTATAATTCATCAACGAAAGAACCTTCGATTTCAATTTCATCTTACTTATAAAAGTATGGATTTATAAAAACAATATACGTTTTACAGTATCCCGTGTGGGCCCGGGTTAGAATATCCTCTCTGTAGTCCATGCATGTCGTAAAATGCGGTTTAAATGGATACCAGTGCTCAGGGGAATAACCGATGTCTTTGTGCCATGGGTGTTTGTAGTGGTCGGAATCCACTTTAAAGCCAGACTTCTCATTTTGAGTGTCCCATTTCTTTGTGCTGCAAGGTCAAGGATAACAAGTAATATAAAAAAAAAAAAATTAAGTCAATTCCTACTTTTTTCACACACTCTATTGCAGAAAGTCAGTTGCAGTATATTGCAGTTTATAAATAATTTGCATTCATTTTTTTTTAAGTTTATCTGGCGCCATCTATTGGTAGATATATTCACCTTAAATCTCAAAAAACTAAAATTAATCAATTAAATTTAATTACTGAATTGATATTTGAAAAACTGTATTAACATCAAGTGTCATCCACTACAAGTTTAAAAAAAATGTATTTGAACTTGAGTGGATGAATAAAAAGTATTTCATTGACGATTGAAAATTTGAACAAGATATATATAGGGAGAGTGTGAGCTAATAGAAGGAATTGAAAAAGAAATCCCATTTTTTTTATCCTTTATCAGGGCTTATCCCTTATCGGGTTAAGCCACACGGGTTCTTGGACTTGGTCTAGATGTTGCTATCTACCAAGTGGCATAAGAAAAAAAAACACAGTATACTCAAAATAATTAATTCCAAATAATTACACTGCTCATTTTCTTTCCAGATGGTACCAGATAGAAAATATAAAATTCTTCTTTTCCGTTTGATGCTTAAGAACTTTTAAGAAGAATAAACATAGCCTAATCCATGAGTTTCAAGTACAAGTTTGTCTGGCTTTAAAAGTACAAATAATTGAGTATTTTTTAAAAGTTAATAGTTATTCAGATGCAAGAATTTAATTAAAGTGTCTAGTTCGCTTTGAAATGTGCTTGTAGGAGTTTTTAGGGTTTTTCGCCCACACCACATGCAATTACGAAGCAGTTAGCCTAGGCAGTGTTCATGACACAAATTAGTGGAACTGGCAAGGTTAGATGGACAAAAAAAACGATATCGATTATTTAACTGATCGGGTTCTATTCGAAATCATAAAATAAGAAGAATAAGGGGTTTATATTTTTAAAGCGAAATTGTGTATATTTTTAGTACTTATCGAATGCTGCCAAAAAATATGGTTTTCTTTAACCAAATACTCAAACAAAACACAATGGATTATTTTTACTCTAAATATTCCGTGTTTTGGAAGATACAAACCTTGCTTATGTGTATTCATTACACAAGAATACAAGTAATTGATTCCCACTCGCGCATGTGCAACATTCACTGCTTTCAAAATAGAATATATTCATTGATGGCTGTAATAGAGCCTCTCAAAGATGGTCGGAATATTTTTTTTTTGTTCCAACGCAGCTGGCAATCACTCAGACAAATATCTTTGATGCCTTAAGGTAAGCGCTGCACAAACGTTACTCACTTAGCACTACCCAGGAGGTGCGTGAAGCTTGAAGATAAGCCACGGACGCGGAGTAACAATACCCCCGCAAGACCGGGGGAGACCGGGACCTACGGTTTAAAGTGGATTCCAAACCACTACAAACACCCATGGCACCGCCGGGACTCGAGCCCGAAACCTGTGGTACCTACCGCCAGAGCGCTAGCCACTCGACCATTCAGGCCCACGATAGTCGGAATATTTTACAAGAGATTTTAGGCCTGTATGACACAAAAATTCAGAAACCGCACAAATTCTTTCGGATGGCATTACTTCCGGATTTTCAACTAGTGGATGACGGCCTGATGGCCAGTTGGCTAGCACTCTGGCCTTTCGTACCACAGGCTTTAGGTTCGAATCCTGGCTGTGGCATGGATGTTTGTGAGGTTGTCGGAATGTAGATTTTAAAATGTAGATCCCGGTCTAATTAACCCAAAGTGTGCACAAAATGACCGTAGAGCGACAAATCAAACCAACTAATGGATTTAATAACTAGCGCCTAAAGCCCGTTTGGCTTGCGCTTTAGCGCGCTCGGTACGCAGGCTTCGGCATCGATGCTGGCGGTGCCTTGGATGTCAATATGGTTCGGAATTCAATTTAAACTGTAGGTCCCGGCCTAATATGTCTGTAAAGCATGCGGCTGATAACTCTATCGAGTTAAAAGAAAAAAACATCTTATGTCTCTAAACCTGCCAGTAGGTAGGTGCCCTTGGCCTATTAGAGGCCGCTGATTTAGTAACTTAGTTAAGATGTAGTGATTAATTACATTACTTAATTTAATCAGGACTTCACATGAAGCTCCCTGGAATACTAAATTTGCTACATTCTTCATCTGTGGGCAATGATTTGATAGTAAAATACTCGATATCAGTAAAAAAATGATTTCGAAATTTGAGGATTTTTTTTTAAATCGAACTGTGTTATTAAACAGTTTTACAATTTTAATTAAAAGATTATTAAGCTCAAAATTATAATGTATCGCGCTATAAAATTACTGTCAATTTGACTAAAGTGAAGTGATATGAAGAATTTCTATCATTTTTAACACTATAATTTTTTTATATTTTTATCTATCATAAACGTTCTAGGAAATCTCTATCAATTATTACTAGAAATTGCTACGGACGCGGAGTAACAATGCCCCCCAACGCTCTTCCAACCGGGAAGTGGTTCTCGAACCCGAAACCTAGTTTTGTATATATAAAGTGTCATTTATGTAGCTTAATTGAATCTAAGCGATATTGAAATGTGCCGATGAGTCACTGTGATATCGATTTTACAGCATAGATTTTTTAATTTTTAATGGTATTTTATGATGGTAATTTTTAACGGTAATTCTTTACTTTTTTTAAATTACTGTTTTAGTTTACTTTGGTAACTGATAATTACATTTTCTGTAACTTTTAATTTATCAGAAAACCATTCATAAATACATTTTAAAAATAAATTTCAAAATAAACTATCCATTATTAACTTTTCTAGACATTTATATTTATAAAATATTGTTTATGTCAGTCTCAGGTTATTCTCAGACATTTATGAAATATTTTATCTTACATATGAAACTTTATTTTTTCTTAACAACAAACAACTTAAATCAAAATAATTAACGAAGGAAAACAATTTAGTAGTGTTTACGAGATTTAAATAGGTGTATATTAATATATTTTTTACAGCATTATTAAAACAAAGGCATTTTAATAATGCATCGACTATGTTGCAAACGATAACAAATCAAAATACTTATGTTATTTAAACACTTTTTAATTAAAAAGTGTTTAAATGAACTAAATATTTATAATATGGAAGAGATAAATATTTATCTTTGAAACAGACAATATCTATAAATAGGTAATTCACTTTATCTATCCGATGCTTTGGAAAAGAGATTCAATTTCCTATCACAACGTTTTCATGACAGGGTAAATATTTTTCACTGAACTGTCCTTTGAAGATTGTTTTGAAAAGATTGTTTTGATTGTTTCGTTTGTAGACATGTGAGAAGATTGTTTTTCATGTAGAATAGGACTTTTTTTTTTTTTTTTTTTTTTTTTTTTTTTTTTTTTTTTGAGCTTATGCGTTCGTCTGTTCGTCTTAGAAAATAAATTAATTATTTCTTGTTTTCGATTGAAACTTTATGCTAGAGACGTACATAAAAAATGCAAAATGTTTCTTCTGATGTTGTTGTCGTATCTTCTGAAGAGTACAAAAAATTAAATATTATGGTGCTCTCGAACGAATAATATTGGCTATGTCGATTGCCAGCTCAGAATATAAATTGTCTTCTGAGCGATGGTCCAGATAATGCATGGCGGTTGCAACAGCTAGGCAATCAAAGACATGACGAAAGTAAATTCGACATCAGGGCAGTTGCCATGTTTTTTGGTATTTTTTAACTTCAGGTGCAGGTTGCAAAACTCACAGCTTTATACACACTCAAACACCACACACATACAATTAGAGACATACATTATTTAATACATTTAAAGACATGTAATTATATATGCATGAAATAATTCCACTTCTAAGCCGAAAATCCAATACTCGGCTATGCGCGGGGGAGAAATATATTTCCTCTCCGGGTGAGAGTCTGTAGGCCAACTAATGCACCGAGATGCGTTAGCTATATTTCCTCTCGGGATGAATGACAATAAACTAAATATCTTTCTATAGGAGCACAGTTTGCGCCGTACTTCCTCGGGTGAGAGTCTCGAGGCCTACTGATTTATTTCTAATGAATGCCACAGAGGGAAGCTCTTGACACTGTATAGGAGAAAGCACGGTTACAGTGTTATTTAATACTAATGTCAGTTATGATGATAATTATATGAAATAATTCATTTTTACTAAAACAATCAGTTACAATATAAAAAGAAAAGAAAAACTAGACTTTGCGGAAATAAATATTTTCCTTTTTCAAAAATTATTTTAAGAAAAAATAACTGTTTATTTTCTAGGCATTACTATGTCTTTATATTCTCGGAGAGTTTTCTAAAAGCTAATTATTTTTCAAAAGTGCTACAGCGTTAAAAAAAATAGAAGTCGAACCTTTTTTTTGAACATATTTACTATAAAGTATTTTAACTAGGAGGCGTAATTTTATAAAAAGTTTTTAAGAGTCAAAAAATAAAGGGAGTAAAATTTCTTGTTATTCAACTTGATCTCTGTAATATTTTGTACTTATAGAAGTACTTGGAAATTAATCACTAAAGTAGAAGAAAAGTTTATCCACTGTATCCCTAGAATATTAAGGTACACCAATTCTTTTTTTCTCTAAATAGACCTAAGCTACGGTCTTTGGATTTATTAAATTTTTAGGTTTTTCTCAAATATCCTATTCTAAAAGATAAAAGTTGGATTAGCTCAGCTTTTAGGAAAGATAGATTTTTTTTTTCTATCATTAAGTTAGTAAAATTCTGCTAACTTAAGGATAGAAAAAAAAATGACTTAACGAAAGAAAAGTGTACTGTTTTGCTTAAAATATTTAGTGTAAAAATTTTATTTTACTTTTATTTATTTAGCCTTACCAACGTCATTTTATTTTTAGGCTATTTAAAAATGAGTAATTTTTTTTTTTTCAGTACTTTCTTTAAAGATTACTTTTTGCCGCTTTGTTAAAAAAATGAACAAATTTTAGTGTCAATTTTAATAAAGAACAATCAATTTTTTGTCACCATTTTTAGTGTCAAACTTCTAAAAATAAAATTTGTTATTTTTAAGCCCATTAGGGAGGTATATGTTAGACCAAATTCTGCATACGACAAGGTAAAAAGTGGTAGATGAGGAACTAATTAATTAAAAAAATTAACTATTATGACCTCATTTATAATAGTAATAGTATTTCAAATGAGAGCTATAAATTTTTATAGCGAAACATTTACATAGACATTTGAGAATTTAACTTGACATAGTTGTATGAGAAGTGGATAAAAAGTGTAAAACGCCTTTTAAGGAAAGATAGGTTTATAAAAAAAAAAAACAGTTGGAAGTCACAAGGCATACTAAAATATTCGCGACTATCGAAAAATATAAAAATTACAAATATTAATAAAAATCTAAAAAAACAAAAATTACACGTGGAGCTTGTTAATTCCGTTTCCTAGCAACGTGCCTGCTGAACATTTTAACATAACGTGCGCCGCTGGTAAGCATTAGGGCTGAGGTTCAATCAGCTGGCGGCTTTTTGTAGACACTGTTTCAAAAAACGAGGTGATTCGATGGCGTTTATGACGTTCAGCATTTCGCCTCGTTCGTTGGTCTACCAACTAACGAAGGTTGGTTAGTTGGTGGGAGTTTTTCGATCTTCTTCTATACGATACGCAAATGTGAGGTACTTCCTTTCCTGAAATTTCCCCCGGAAGGCACTGCCCTTATTCAGCGATTCAGGGCCAAGTCAAACTTCTACCCAGGGGGTGCTCCATCACAACAGAAGTTGCGTCCTTCCATGAGTAGACTACTCATGGAGTGTACGTCCCGCAGTGCAGGACACTGAGGATTAGACACAACAACACATTTATAGATAACATTTACAAGTTAGATATTAATTGCAACTGAAACAAATGCTTCCTTCCTTCCTCATTGGCGCATCAGCCCCATGGTAGGCCGAGGCTGACTGCTTACCGACAAATTTCTAGACAGGAGATGCTTTCTTTTATGAGGTAGGGTTGTCAATCCTACGCCCAACAGTCATATTAGATCTTGGCCTACGGTTTAAAGTGGATTCCAAACCACTGCAAATATCTATGGCACCTCCGGGACTCGAACCCGAAACCTGAGGCACCGAGCACTAGTATATAACACATTTTTAAAGTGTGAAATATTGGAAATAAATTTATGTTAAAATTAGCGACAATTACATATCTTTTTCTAATTTATAGATAACATTTACGAGTAAGATATTAATTACGACTGAAAATAATGCTTCTTCTTCAATAGCGCAACAGCCCCATGGTGGGCCAAGGCCGTCTGCTAACTGACACATTTCGAGACAGGAGATGTTTTTCATTTTACAGGGTGGGGTTGTCAACCCAACGTTCTACAGTTGTATTAAACCACCACCAACGGTTTAAAGTGGATCCGGAATCACTACAAATATCCATGTCACAGCTGTGATTCGAACCCAAAACGTGTACCACAGAGCGCTGGTCCCTCGGCCATCAGGCCCAGAAATAATATTAGCTAATAATAATAATGGGCCTAATGGCCGAGTGATTAGTGGTCTGGCGCTTGGTGCCATTGATGTTTATAATGGCTCGGATTCCACTTTTAAACAGTAGGTCTCAGTTTAATATGACTGTAGAGCGTTGGGTTTAGGGCTAACAACCCTACTCTATAAAAGGAAAATGTCTCCAGTCTCGAAATCTGCTAGCATGCAGAAGACCTTGGGCCCCCCCCCATGGGGCTGTTGCGCCAATGAAGAAAAATAACTAAATAAATTATTGATAAAAACAACTAAATAAATATCTATTTGTTTAAAAAAAAATTAGAAAATTTTAAATTTTAATTTCAATTGATTCTGGAAAATATTTTTTTAATTGGTAATTAGTAGATATCAGAATTTAAAAAAAAAGTTTAAATAAAAGAACTTTTTACTAACAAATACAGCTGGTGAAAATGATTGAATTTGAATTATTTATAGCAACTATATCGGTTTTAGTTGAGTTCTATTTAGTTTTCTGGAGAATATCCAGATACACTGTGGTTGCCAAGCTAGAATATTCATAAACTTTCCGTATCTATAAAACACAAAAACTTCTCTTCCGTGGGCGAATCTTTTATGTCATTTATCATTCTTTTTAAGCATTGTGTTGTTTCCGAAAGAAAGGAAAAATCGATACAAGGCATAGAAGAGTGATAAATATTTCATACAGATGTGATAAATGGAATTCTAAACTTTCGATATTTCAAAGAAAAGGCTGAAAGACATTAAAACTGTTGAAACTTTTTCCTCCATATACACATCATACAGACGAAAATTTTATATTTATGCATTAACTATTTATTTTATATCAAATTTTTGAGTTTGAATTCAATCACTATTGTTGAAAATCAAGAAATTCTGACAAAAGATAAATAGGATCTAATGCAATAAATTTTTAAGGACATTTAATTCTAAAAATCTTGAATAAAATTTGCACACAATACATTTCTGTAAAGAGTTATCAATATATTAATTAGCCGTGGTTAACTAATCAATTGTAAAATAATTATTTTATAAATTTACAGCTAATTGTAATTAATTAGCACAGATGCTAATTTAGAAGAAAAATGAAATCGAACTTTTTTGTATTTGATTAAAATTATTTAAAGTTTGAATGGGGTCTGATGGCTGAGTGACTAGCGCTTTGGCTCTTAGTGCTATTAGGTTCGAGTCCCGGCTGTGCCATGAATGTTTGTAGTGATTCCAAATCTCCTTTAAGCCGTAAGTAAAGGGCTAACATGTCTGTAGAGCGTTGGTCATAGGCGACCGGTTAGTTTCAAAATATCAAAATACAGTAGAACTTCTGTAAGTCGAACTTCAAGGGAGACGCCAAATTATTCGAGTTAGAGTTTTCGACTTATGGAGGATTTCGACTTACGCGGATTTTGTAAGGAAATATTCGACTTGTAGAAGTTTAGATTCTTTCTAACTTATTTTGAGATAGAGAGGTAAAATAAATAAAAATTCAAATAATACAGAGGTAATAAACATATTTATTTGTTAGAGTTCAAATGAAATCAACAGCAATAATAATAATTATAATAAGAATATTTCATAGAATTGGTTGTTCTATTTACTGTACTTATGTATTGTTTTCTAAGAAACCATGACGTTTATTGTCGGCAAATCCTTAAAATCGGTAACTTATTTTCTTCGAGCTATAAGAGGTAATTAGTTTCAAATGATCGAGTTGTAAAATCAAACATTGCTAATGTTCGAGATACAGAGGTCCAATTTTTTTTTCGAGTTACGGAGGGAAAACATATACCAAAATGGCTTGTAGGGATTGACTAATTATTTCGACATATAGAGGGTTGAAATTTCGAGTAATGGAGATTTAGGGGCTGGAAGGGAAGGGAACAAAACTTTTTTTCGAGTTGTGGAAGTATTCGACTTATCGAGGTTCTACTGTATTAAGAAAAAAAATGTACTTATTTTTATTTTGAGTTTACATATTTATGTAAGTTGCTTTCTCCATTAAAGTGCAAATGCGAAGTGGTTATCACTGGGAAATCTTCTTAAAAGCATTACTTTTCTCTTTATGTGTATCTCGCGCCAGCATATTCGTGGTGCATTCTGGGTAACGATGAATGCTGTTCACTTTCTCCGCAGCAAATAATCAAAAATTTCGTTTAGGGCTTTGAGGATAGAGAGAGAATATTCGCTTATGGGAAATTTATAACTTTCCGTGTGCATTAAAGTGTAACTCAAGGTCTGACGAGGATAAATGGCATCGGGCAATGCTACAGCTGCCAATGTTCCAAGCATGCTCGAACTTTTAGTTGAACGTACAATTTAATGAAAACTGAAAAATTGTACAAATCTTTTTTTTTTTTTTAATTCCAAATTAAAAAGAGGCCAATCAGATTTAGAAAAAGCAAAACTCAACTGCTATAAGAGAGCCATTATAGGCTGACGTTGTCCTGTCAATATAAAATTTTTTTGAGAACAGCTTACTGAGTATATTTTCCGATTGCGATAAGAAGCAATTTTCTTGTTATCAGCAGGAGTACTTTTTGTGATATTATTTAAATACAAGTAATATAAAAAAATTTTTAAGTCAATTCCTACTTTTTTTTCACTATTGCAGAAAGTCCTTTAAAATAATTTTCATTCCTTTTTTTGAAGTTTATCTGGCGCCATCTATTGGTAGATACATGCAACTTAAATCTAAAAAAATTTTAATTAATTAATTTAATTTAATTATGGATTAATATTTGAATATTATTATTAATATTAATTAGATTAATACTGAATTGATATTTGAAAAAAACTGTATTAACATCAGTGTCATCCACTACAAGTTCAAAAAAAATTTATTTTGAACTTGAGTGGAGGAATAAGAAGTATTTTTTATGAACGATTGAAAATTTGAACAAGATATATATATAGAGAGTGTGAACTAATAGAAGGAATTGAATAAAGAGTTATTGACAGATTGTAATGAAAGCTAATGAGAGTTTACAATGAAAAACTTTTCATTTTCTTACCACATTTTTTTTTCTTTCTAATGCAGCTGGCAAACACTTAGACAGCTTGGTCTTGGATGCCTTAAGGCAAGCGCTGCACAGGCGTACTCACTTTGCATTACCCAGAGAGCGCGTGTAACTTGAAGATAAAGCCATGGACGCGGAGTAACAATGCCCCCGCAACGCTCTACCATCTTATTAGATCGGGACCTACAGTTTAAAGTGGATTCGAACCACTACAAACATCCATGGCACCGCCGGGACTCGAAACCCGAAACCTGTGGTACCAAGCGCCAGAGCGCTAGCGACTAGCCATTCAGACCCCCTCTTAGCACCACATACAGGTAAATTTTTATTTTTCGTTCATATTAAAGTGATACTAACAGATTTATCACCCGTCTTAATAGTAAGATGAGCTACTAGTGTGCAGAAAGGTTGAGGTTCAAGTTATTAAGATTTTGTGATGTATGTCATGTTATGATGTCCGGTTTAGGTTGCATCAGTTGCAGTTATTGCTAAAGAATTTAGAGACTCGATTGGCTTTCATGACAACGTGTATAAAATAATTGTGCCTGAAAGTCCAGATTGCTTGTTAGAGTTTTTCCAGTTTTTTTCTTATTTGATGTGCAAATGAACAGTATAATTACCCTTAAAAATTCTTAATCTCTCTTCAATGTGCTATTCATGACATACATCAAGACGAATAAGAGCCCACCGATATTCAACAACAAAAAAAAAAAATTACAGGATGATTCAATAGTCATCAATGTACCAAATATGATGTACAAAGAGAAAACTTAAACAAGCTTTTTGGATATAAAGTCCTCTCCTATTCTTGGTTATTTGATATGAGCGATGAACCGTATTACAAAACAGTTACACTAATTAATTTTCTGCGAAAAATTGCGTAGTTTTTTTTTGCGACTGTATGTGTATAGTAACCTTACTGTATTATTTCGTGACAGAAGTACTGCACACCTCATTTCGGACCCTTCCATTTCATAATTTTAGAATCAGTTGAAGTTCACTGATTATTTGAAAATCTGTTTCCATTTAGTATTTTTCTTTTCCATTTATTAATTCTTTTCCACTGATATCTTCTCGAGAGTAATTGGATAAATTGAGATAAAGCAGCTAACGCAAGCATAAATCTCAAAATCACGTCAAGTCAAGTCAATAGTCAACTTTGAGGTAGTATAGCTTACTAAGAACTATTTTTTTTTTTTTTTTTTTTTTTTTTGTATGGGAATGTATAGTCGGAAGTGACGCTTTGAGACACGAACACAAAAAATGAGACATGAAAGAAAAAAACATTATTTACAATATCATTCCAAAGTGATTCTTTGATTCAATGTTTACATTACAATAAATGCTCGAAATTGTAACCATGATTTTTAGCGTCGGTGTAGTGATTAGCGAACAGTTCCAAAGATGCCAGGTATTTGGCGGACGCTTGCAGCTACAATGGATACTCGAGCAACGAGGTTCTCAACCATGCTAATTGGAGTGTCGTAAATGAAAACACAGTTGCAAACACGATAAGAATAAAATAGGTTGCGCATCAGGGTTGCCAGCCAGAGGACTTGAAACTCATCACGTGATTGGCATCAGTTTGCCAGTTGTAACGGGTGTCTTGGCGCATTGTAACGAGTATCAGTTGCTGCATTGGTTGCGAAAATTTCTTTCGTTCCTCAGCACGTCATTTCCGACCATTTATTCCTACACAAAACAAGTAATATAAAAAAAAAAAATTAAGTCAATTCCTACTTTTTTCCACACTATATTGCAGAGTCCTTTATAAATAATTTTCATTCATTTTTTTTAAGTTTATCTGGCGCCACATATTGGTAGATACATGCAACTTAAATCTAAAAAAAAACTAAAATTAATTAATTAAATTTAATTACTGATTTAATGTTTGAAAAAAAATTGTATTAACATCCAGTGTCCTCCACTACAAGTTCAAAAAACATGCATTTGAAACTTGAGTGGATGAATAAAAGTATTTTATGAACGATTGAAAATTTGAACAAGATATATATAGGAGAGTGTGAGCAAATAGAAGGAATTGAAAATGTATGTTTTTAGTAAGCTGTGTCACCCCTCAAAGTTTGCCCCAAAACCGTTGAATACGTATGCCAAGCTTCACAGTTCTAATATATAAAATATTTAGATCAATTTAAAAATAAACGTAATGAAATGATGACAGCATTGCAATGTCAAAATAATAAACGACTTATGAACGAAATTTACTTCTTAAAATATATTTCATAAGCCGATAATATTTTTATGCAAATTGAATAGAAAATCATTTTATTAGAATCAAATGCATATTCACTTGATGTTCATATTCATTTTTTTTTTTTATCAAATGCTTTTGCTCATTTGTTTGATTTGTCAACTGGCAGGAATATTGTTGCTGATCACATCAGTAATTCGTACCAGTAAATGCTTCCCAAATCATAGAAAATGTCATTTTCTTTGCAAATTTATTTTAACTGACTTAACAATTTGCTAATTGATTGCTGAAACAACTGATTGAGATGATTTTCTCGTGCTATTTCACTGGTTGTGTCATATTTTCCTTTTATCATTTAAAACATTCCTTCTTAAGGCAAAAGAGGGGAAACTAGAATGTTTGTATCACAGTTACAGTTGTGATTGATAAATCACAGTAATAAAATCACTGCTACAGAGTGTCCCAAAATTCCAGCAGGATTCGAATACCTGAACATCTTAAATTGTCTGGGATATTTGGTAACAAAGAGCCGATTCCCCTTCAAATGCATCTTGGACTTGGTGTTTGAGGGTAGGGAGTATACCAAATTGTTTTCTAAAATAATTCCTCTTATACCCTTTATTAAATCATTACTACTTGTGTGAATTTTGGGACACTCTATACGTCCAACTCCTGACTCATTAGTAACGTATTCAAGTTAGATGCAGGGAAGTGTCTCAGACTCTTTAAACAAGCATTCAATGGTTCGCCACTTTCTAGAATCCGGCACTGATCGAGCTGTTCGCTTTCAAATTTTTCCTGCGGGATTCGGTTGTTTGATCCGCTGTTGTTACTTTGAACCTTAACAGTTTTTTTTTTTTTTTTTTTTTTACCTAAAAATCATTAAGAATTAAACACAAAATTATAAGTTCTACTGGCATTTTCACTCAGTTTTTATCATAACTAGCAGTTTTTATTTCAGTACAACATCCACCTGAAGAAATCAAAAATTTGTTTGCAAAGATTATTTAAAAAAGGTGAGATCTGAAACACAGGAGAACCACAATACCAGATACTTTTTTTAAACAGTAAGGCAGATTCATCAGTATTTTTTCTTGCCATAGAGTAATTTGTCACAACTTGTTTTAACAACGAATGCACAGTATTAATTTTTCTTTATGTTTTGATCAATACAAGAATATTCAATTAATGTCTGATGCACTAATTTTGACTTTTGTATTTGCTACAATGATAGTCAAAAAATATTGTCTACATAGGTTAAAAATTTGCATAAACACACTAAAAATATGAATATATCTCAATCATAAATTTTTATACAAGAGTGATTTATAGTTAATATTCATGTTATTGTATTGATGATCGTTAACCTTGCAAGACCATGGTCCGTGAAAATGTGACAGATAAAAGGTGAAAAATTAATTTAAAACTTTTGATAATAAAATAATCTTTAAACCAAATAATTTCTTTAAAATGTTTTTATAGTAAAAACAAACATCAAATTAATAGTATATTTTTTATTAACATTTTTCTTTTCCATAAATCAATGACTAGCAAAAATCTTCATTTTCATAAAATTGTTTAGCTAATTACAGCAAAAATTTGTTTGAAAAAATTACAGTACTGTTCATAAGATGAAATGCATTAAAAACAGTACACTGTGTGAACATCTGTACACATTTTCATTTATTGCAATCATATTTAATAAAAAACGTTAATGTAGCGTTATGTCCAAATTCTATGCATAAAAAGAAATGATAATGAAGTAAAATTATTTTAAACTTTATAGAAAACATGTAGTCAAACACAACAAAAAATAATTAAATTCTAGAAATCCTCTCAATAACTAAAATATCCTTGTTCAAAATAATTTCATATATTATTGATAACAGAAAGAAGAAACAAATGAAAACTTAATAAATATTTTCACAAAATCAATTAAATTATACACCATTTTTAATGTATTAAGTGATCATGATTAAACTGATGCAAAATTTCATTAAAACAAATATTTGAAATAACAAACCTCAAACAACGGTGAATTTATAAAAAATAATGTCTAATTTACAAATCATTTATTTTAATTGAATTTATATGACATTCAAATAAACTCATTTATATGAATTTATTTCACATTTATTATTTGTCAAATAAAAATTATAATATTTCACCATAAATATACAAATAACAACCACTATTTATGAAAATTATTTATTTATGAGAAAATAAGGAAAAAAAAAATTCATTACAAGAGGAAACTCACTGTGACTAGATTTTGAAATTCAAAAATAAAAAGACAAATCAATCATTGGTTTCACCAATAATTTGGCATTAAGAGCAAAAAATAGTAATAATGGTAATTAAAAAATCAACCACAACATCATTTCAGCAATACGTAAC
>BPLR01007249.1:0-80584 GCA_021605095.1 Caerostris extrusa
ATTTGCTTTACATTCCTGCTATTTCTAGTAGTTCTTGGTTCAGTTCAACTCTATGATAAAGTCGAACCATACTTAAATAATTAGAAAAAACTTTTAGATTTTAATGAAATAACATGATAAATCTTCTTTTTAATATAAAAACTAAGCAATTGTTATAAGCTATTTTCGATACATTCGTGTTTGGCCAAGAAAAAACTATTTTTAAACAAAATTTCATTTATTAACTAAAGTTTAGGCCTTTTAGCATTTTTAAAGTATGTACTCAAAAGTTCATTTCATATGGAACATACAATATAACCAGATGGATGGTCTATGTAGGGTCTCGATCTCTGCTAGTGGACATTGCATTAAATTTTGCTGTATTTGCGAGGGAGCATTGCATTAAATTTTCAAGTATGTTATGTAAGGTTTAATTATTATTATATAACCGCGAGAGATCGCGGGTATAACTGTAGCTTTGCGGCCAGTAACTGGGATGGTAACTCAGCGAATAACTGCCCAGGTTTTAACACAGTGTGTGTAGTATGCAGTGGGTGCTGAGATCTTGAGACCACGTGGAGAACGCTAGGAGCGTCGGAAGAGATGAACGGTCAGGGGACCGGTTCTTGGTTTTTAATATTAATGCTTTTGTAGAAGAGGCATGGGGTGCCATGCTTGCGTATGTATTAATATTGTCGTAAATTAATGTAAATGAAGAGATTATTATTTATCCTGACACAACTAGCTGCTAACATAGCAGCTAACAGTTGTTAGATAATGAGAAGTTGATACTACTACTACTACACACACACACACACAAAATGCATTGAGTAAAATATGAAGAAGCCTCTTTTGATCAACGTATGTTTCTAATAACATTATCTGTAATTAATGTAACAAAACAATGAAACCAGCTTACAATTCACTTTCACAGCATGTTTCCTTCAATGCATTATGTATATATTGTCTTTGATCGTGTACTATATTGTTCACCAACACAAACATTATCCATCATTCTATTGTTGTATGTGTGTAAAGAAATTAAAGGAAAATTTCGATAGGGAGTTAAAGCAATATCTCATCATAAATTGTTTCTTCAATAGTTACATGTTGCATATACAGTCGCCAAATATCATCTTCTCATTCTCCCCTCCAGTGTTAATAGATTCTAGTAAAATCAAGCGCCATCTGGTGGTTCCTTTATCACACCCGACATATATGTTGTCAAGAGTAGTGATTTCCAAAGGGTGAGGTCAGGGCCGGGGATAGGCCAAAGACCTGAGGGCAAATTTGTAATTTGTTTAAATATATGTTTAGTGTTTAAAATAAATATATATTAAATAATTTAATTTTGTATACACATGTGTGTTGTTATTGTTATGTTATCCCTCATGGAGGAGGGGGTAGCACACACATACATTATCTATCTAATATATATATATAGTATACACACACACATATATATATATGGTGCAACTTTAAATCTTATTCTATCATATTCGTCTTAAGGATACACGATGAAAAAAAGTTTGGATTATGTTTGAGAATGAAATGTGGTATTAGCTTTCATACTGTCATTACAAAAAAGTATATAAATTTTTAAATAAAGTATTTATTAATTATTAAAAAAATATTTAATTTTCCTAGACATAGTTTTTGAACTGTTCATAATAAAATTTAGAAAAGAAAATATATATAATTCGTCATCTATTATTACTTAAGGCCCCAGCAAAGCAGGGGAATAATTCTTTAAACCACTGCAATGCTACTTATTTATGACTATATATTAATCACAGCAAACTCTTTAAAATTATACAGTTTGTTTTAGAATCCTTTCTACCAGGCCAAATGTCTTACATTTTCTTGTATCGTTACATTTCTTTCTGTTATATTGACTGCAAATTATGTACAATATCATTGTCAACTGTAATCATGATTTTGTGCAATTCATTAAGTTTTATTATCGTTATTCTATAGTACTTTTCCCAATAAAAATTAAGTGGACAATGTTACAATACACTTCCACTGGAAACATCTCAGAATATAGTACAATGCTTTTATATATAAGAAAATGGAGGGATTAATAATTTGGAATTCAAATCTGTACAAAAAAGAAAACTATGAAAGATATTTCCACCATTTTAATACTGATAAAAATGCTTCTTCCAAATTAATCATATAAATCTAAATTTATTACATTACTTTTGTTGTTACCCATACTATTGTAAAAAACGAACTCAATTTTTGTTTGAAAAACAAAAAAATCCTTCAAGTTGTAGCAAAATGTTGAAATTAGAATTGAAACTGACACATTTTCTATAAAATTTCTGACGTTTCTAGTGTAGAAGTCTAGGTGAATATACAAAATTTCTTTAAAGATAAATAATTATATCATGTTTAGAAAATAAATTTACACAACTAATATTCTAATCACCTATGAAATTGATTGCTGATGACATAGCTAAATGTTGATTTTTTCCAAAATTTAATATTCAAATCTGTACAAAAAAGACAATGTAGTGCACATATTTCCACTATTTCTTTGATAAAACAAGTCTCAAGCAAAATTAATCTTCATAAATCTTAAATTTTTCATACTTTGTAGTGATTTATTATTGAGGTCATTAGTTTGAGTCAACTTTAAGTTAGTTTAATAATATATTTTAGTTAGTTATAGTTGCTCTCAATGTATATATTGAATTATAATGACACAATACAGCTCATGATTTTGAAAATTGATACTGAATATTTCCAGTTTTACATAAAAAAATTATTTTCATATGGCTAATAAAAATATTATAGACAAATAAATATGAAGGTTGTTATAACATTCATTTCAATAACGAACGTGCTATCAATGGTAGCCAACAATAACAAGGGGGCGCGATGGTGAAAAGATAATCTCGAGAATAGGGCATTATGTACTAGGTGCATAGTATAGCAAGGTATTAGGTACATATATAATAGTATAGCAATACTATACTATTATATAGTATAGGTAATAAAATGGTATGCTAGCTATAGTAATGACAGAAAATGGCGATGGTGAAAAGATAGAGAATCTCTGATTGTCATAAAAAATGCGCCTGTAAAAGTATTATACTTAGTATAGGTAATACAATGCATATTAAGAATAGGTAATACAATAGTATAGTAATACTATACTATTATAGTATAGGCAATGCAGTGGTATCCTAGCAATAGTAATTTCAATAACAAAGTCGCGATAGTGAAAAGATAGAGAATTTTGAATCATTGATAAATGCGGCTGTAAAATTATTAAAATTGAAATTCAATAGAAATATCAAATTATAATATAATTTTTTAATATAAAATATTTAGATTTTTAAGAAGAATTAGCTTAATTAAGAAAGCGCTTAAAAAAAAGAACTAGAAGGAAATATTCACCAAGTCGTTGAAGATGTCTCTTTGATGAACGTGAACAGTAATTAAGGTCTCGAATTTGGTGCGCTCCACCACACCCAGATCTTTGGTGGTCTCTTCTATGAGCGTGTTCAACAATTCCAAGAATAATTCGTTGGTTTGCTGCATCACTTTTATCCTGCGTCGAATAGGCGAGGGCCACTTCAGATTCACGCGTCCATATTATCTGAAGACATAGTAATCCAACCTAAAAGATAAATACATGCATGAAATCTAAACTTACTACAACGTTAATAGAAGTGGTTTATAAAGGGAAGGTCAAGATTAAATATGCTAAAATAATACTATTATTGTTGGGTTTTTTTTTTTACTTTTTGAATGAAGCAATTTTAGCATATTTTTAATTCAGATAAATATTCCTGAATAGCAATATTAAATTGAAACCGATTTAGCCGTTTGGGTTTACGGATAGAAATGATTCAGATGCAAGCCACAGTGCATTTCCGAAATTAATTTTCCGACCATTCAGAGCGTCGAACCCCAGTTGACGAGCCTTTTTTTTGCTTGTGGAATATATGGAGTCTAGCTGTCTCTATTAATCTTCTCATTGTTTATAAGTCTTAAGGGAAGGTTAGCCTAAAGGTGGGTTTGAATAGGATACTAAATTGTCCGTAGTCGAGTGGGGATCACACCAAAGCAACTGAAAGCAAAAGGTACTCAATTGAAGCACAAATGCAGCAGTACAAAATAGCAACGATGACTGACTAACCACTCTTTTCCAACTATAAATGGGCAACAAGATTAAAATAAAGCCAAAACTTTCGTCAGAAATTATTACTCGAAATGAATTTCTCTAAACACAACCTGTTTCCATTGCACAAAGTGGCAGAAGGCTTTAGTGTGGTAGACATATAGTAGGTTTGTCATTAAGGTCCGTTTATCTACTAATACCAGATATAAAAACTAATAATAATTGTCAGAAATACCATTGAAAAATGTCATTTGAAGCTGGCATCTGTTCAATAATGAATTTCACATTGTTTTGAAAACAAGCTTGATGAGTTGTTGCTTGTTGACAATAACGCTTTGTCGTTGTCATCAAGCATTGTTGCTTGATGACAATGTTTCCAAAAATGTGTTCTATTTCACTCCTAGAACATAATTATATTTCTACTATATGAAATTTAAAATGCTTTTTTATTCATTCTCTAGTATTCTGTACAGTCCAAAATTTCATATTCCCTGCATTTTTAGATTCAAATATCAACTCTCATCCGATCTTTTGTATTGGCTTGTCTATCGATTTCGCTCTAAATGTATAAAGTTTCTAATTTCAATGCGTACAGATATTAGCTGTCTTTATAGAAGGCGGTATCATCTTACTTGAGCTGGATGTTCCCCTGAGAAATTCCATGAGAGTGAACTTGGGGCGAGTGGTGGAGAGAGCAGCTTTGCGTATGACGGTGTGCAGAGACTGGTGGGACATCTTCAAAAGGTTCATCAGCCAACTTTCAACGTTTCCTTCCGCTTTGACTGGCTTATTCAACTGAAAACATCAAATCGAATGTAAAAATTACTTAAAAACTGATAAAAATCAATTTGTGAAGACTTGTGAGATTAATTACTATCAAATCATAATTTGAGAATTTTTCTAATGAATCATTTCAAATGACAAAAAATTATCGTTGGACCTCAAATTTATAGCTTTTCCAATATTTTTGTGGAATATAAATGAAATATTTCTTATTTTTTACGAACAGTAATCCTTCGTCCCTTATTGCTTCAAGTCTTATTATTATAAAAATAATAATAATAATAATAATTCGATTGTATGTTGTAACGTGAATTTCTATTAGAGAATTCATAAAAATTTAGGAAACAGTTTTTCGAGATACTCACTGTGATGCTTTCCCCTTCGGAAGAGACTATAGCCAGTATCCTGTTGTAGTCTTTGTCGTCAAAAATGAGTGATTTGGTGTTGTCGAAAATGCTCAAGAGGTGGCTCTGGATGGAGTGCGAGTCGCTGGCCTGTCCTAGGATTTCCAGAAGAGCTGGATCCGATACGAAGAAGAAGCGCGGAAACATCAGGCGTTTTTTCTCTAGATACCTACAGTCATTAAGGATTGGTTTTTTAATGATAATTAAAAAGTGCAATTAATAATAAAATATGTGAATGAAATAGATGCAATCGTTATATGAAAGTATTGGTTATATATATGTGTTACGTCGAAACCCATGTCCACCTGCTTAGGGAGGTCAACGCCCTATGTCCAGAAAAACATCCTGTCTGTGGGGGTGTCTGGCAGGGGGTGAGCTGACGGGAGAGAGAGAAAGAATGTAAGTCAGTTGAACTTCTGCAACCAAAGAGAAAGGTTTGTGGCAGTGCATCTTCGAGCTTGATGGCAGTGAAACTCAGCGACCAAAGAGAAAGGTTGTGTAGCATCTTCGAGTTTGATGGCTGCATAAACTAAAGGAGTTGAAACTCAGCGACCAAAGAGAAAAGGTTGTGTAGCAGTGCATCTTCGAGTTTGATGGCTGCATAAACTAAAAAGGAGTTGAAACCCAGCGACCAAAGAGAAAGGTTGTGTAGCAGTGCATCTTCGAGCTTGATGGCTGCATAAACTAAAGGAGTTGAAACTCACGACCAAAGAGAAAGGTCGTGTGGCAGTGCATCTTCGAGCTTGATGGCTGCATAAGTAAAAGAGTTCAATAAGTGTAACCAACGAGAAAGGTTGCGTGTGGCAGTCCATCTTCGAGCTTGATGGCTGCCTAAATAAGAGGAGATTAATTTATACAGTCCATTCATTTCTTCGTGTCTGTGTCGAAGATTATTTGAGTTTATATTTGTGTGTCCGAGCTATCGAACAATATGTTAAGAGAATATTGGAAGTTTATATTTTATTTAAAAGGTTGTAGCAAAATTTTTAAAGAAACTTTTAATAATAATACGAGGTTTCGAAGAAACAAAAGAAAAGCAATGTGTAGAAAGAAACAAGAAAAGTGATATTCATAGATATTAACTATATTAGTTTAAAATTGACAATTTTCCAAAACAGAATCATGATTGCATTTCGGGTTTAAAAAGTAGCTGGGGCCTGATGGTCGAGTGACTAGCGCTCTGGCGGTCGGTGCCATGGATGTTTGTAGTGGTTCGGAATCCACTTTATGCCGTAGGTCCCGATCTAATATGACTGTTGGGCGTAAGGCTGACAACCCTACTCTGTAAAAGAAAGCATCATAAGAAATCTGCCAGCAGACAGACGACCTTGGCCCACCATGGAGCTGTTGTTGATAATGATGATATAAGAAATCGTAGAGAAATTTGAAACAGCTTTTATTCGGTCGAGCGGTTAGGTGTCATTGAATATTATGGCAATTTATGTATATTATACTTAAAACATTTACTTTTAAGAAGCAAATAGCCATTTAACTGTCATAAACTATACAGAGGATAAAACTCTGATATAGCTAATAAACGTGTTTAATAAAAGTAATAATCTTCTATTTTTTAAAATTTCATAGCAACATTTATTTTATCAACATTAATTTGTTCATCATCTATTCTTTTTCATTGGCGCAACACCCCTATGGTGGGCCAAGGCCGTCTGCCTGTCGGTAGATTTCGAAACGGATGTTTTCTTTTTTTACAGGGTAGAGTTGTCAGCCCGGACTAATCCGTCCAATGACTATTGGGTCTAGACCCAATAGTCATTGATTCCGAATCACTACAAACATCCATGGCACTGCCAAGATTCGAATCCGAAACCTGTGGCACCGAGAACCAGAACACTAGTCACTCGGGCATCAGGCCCCTAATTATCGATCATCAAGAACATTTTAAAATATATTTTCATTTTCAACGCTCTACCTTATATATATATTTATTACATATGCATAAAATATATTCATTCATATTAAATTAATTAAATGAATAAAATATTTTCATATTAAATTAATTAATTTAAAAATATTGCAAAATTGCAAAAAACAATAAATAATTCAAAAAACGAAATTGGAATGTATCCAATTGCGGCCATGATTTATCTTATTGATTTAGCTTAAAAACATAACGACATCAAACATAAAATGATTTCTGTGTCCGTATGAAAATGTGTGCCCGTAATAACTTTCTCGTTATTGCGTGCACGCATTACATGTCTTTACCTGAACCAACTAACTTGTTATATTTTTCGTACCCCTGCTAGCGATTTCTGGCAGATTTCCAGCTGTTCTTGCAGGTAGGGCAAAAAGTTGCTTGAGAGTGTCGTCTCCCACGCAGCACTCCACCACGTTGCTTTTCTCGTGCGCTCTCATCATGATCTTCACCCAGGATTTGTCGATGGTGTTGAAGCGCTTGGCTTCCTGTGAAACGAGAATCATCATTAGTGAATGATAACGTCATATTGAGTGCCAGGAAATGTTACGCATAGAGTCGTTGATGGATTCTTAAGTCTTATCTTTATAACATTGTTATTGTTTTTTTTTGAACGCCGGTCACTTCCAATTACCATTAAAACGATTGATATACAGAATCACAATTAAAGTATAATGTTTAGAAATTAATTATAATAAATGTATAGGGATAATAGCCACACCTTTTCATACATAACTCATCTCATATTTTTATCATATAACTTATCATTTAACTGTGTCTATACATAACTAATCGCATAATTGTATCATACATAACTAATCGCATTGAAGAACATGGTAAAAGAAGACTTCATAATGAACCATAATGTAATTGCTTTCACTAATCACATAACTCTGTTATACATAACTAATCGCATAATTGTGTCATACATAACTAATCGAATAACTGCATTATCCATAACCAATCGCATAATTGTGTCATACATAAATAATCGTATAATTGCATCATACATTACTAATCGCATAATTGTGTCATATATAACTAATCTTATTGTGTCGCATTAAAAAACATAGGAAAAGAAGGCCTCATGTTAAACCACAATGTAATTGCTGTCACTAATCTCATAAGTTATGCATAACTAATTATATAAATAGTAACTAACTGTGTCATACATAATTAATCGCTAACTGTGTTGTATATAACTAATCGCATAATTGTGGCATACATAACTAATCGCATAACTATGTCATACATAACTATCGCATTGAAAAACATGGGAAAAAGAAGGCTTCGTGTTGAACCACAGTGTAATTGCTTTCAGACGCATGAAATCGGTTTGACAAAGACGGAAAAGAAATTCATCCATTATTACAAAATGATGATGAATGAACAGTGCAATCTGGATTGAGACATTATAAGTGAGCATTTATAGTAGTTAAGTGCAGCGTTTAAAATGCGATTTGTCTTTTGGCATAAGTGTTAAAATTTTCCCCTTCAAAAATGGTTCTGCGATCAATTCATATATATCACATAGTGACAAATGAATGACATAAATTAGCTACGAATAGGAAAGGAAGATTTTTTTTCCAACCTTAGGAAGTTGCTTGGCAATGTCACCTCCGACGAAGACGGCTTCCAGGTACACCCACATGTTCTGGGTGAATAGCCATCTCTCCAGACATTCGTTAGTGTTGGAGAGGTCTTGAACCCATTTGTGGATCTGGGTTTTGAAAGGAGCATTGTACCTGCAAGTAGAAATTTGTCATGTTATTTGATTAAAGATTATTTTCATCGAATTGATTGCGGTTGTAATTTACTAATGTCTCTCCTTCCCTTTCAATATTAATTTTGTTTCATATTCAAATTTTAGTAATAAAAAATAACGTAATTTTACATTATAAAAATCTTCTTTAGCTATAAATGCGGAATAAAAATAATATGAAACTATATTATTTTTTTTAATGTTGTTTTGTAGGATAACTCTTTTTACATACCGGTTGCTTTGGAGGGAACCCAGTATCATGAGACTATCTTCGAGCAGCGATATAATTTCGGCTGTGGTGTCACCTCTCAGTAGAAGCTCGCCTCGGTTCTTGAAAGCAGCAAAAGTTAGATTCTGATTACTCCACTCTGACTTGACTTGCTTCAATTTCCCTTCAATGTCTCGTTCTTTCAGAGCGGAAATGCAGATGTCCTAACATGAAAATTTAAAAAAAAATCATATTATTAAACAATTTTACAGGATATATTTTTAACAACAAACAATTAGACACTTTTTTTATGATAACAAGCAATTAGACAAGCTTTTTATGACAACAAGCAATTAGACAACTTTTTTTATGGCAACAAATCAATTAGACAACTTTTTTTTATGACAATAAGCAATTAGACAAACTTTTTATGACAACAAGCAATTACACAAGTTTTTTTTATGACAACAAGCAATTAGACAAGTTTTTATGAGAACAAGCAATTAGACCAGCTTTTTATGACAATAAGCAATTAGAAACTTTTATGATAACAAGCAATTAGACAAGCTTTTTATGACAATAAGCAATTAGACACACTTTTTATGGCAGCAAGCAATTAGACAAGCTTTTTATGACAATAAGCAATTAGACAAACTTTTACACAAGTTTTTTATGAGAACAAGCAATTAGACTAGCTTTTTATGACAACAAGCAATTAATAAAATTTTTTATGACAGCAATCAATTAGACAAGCTTTTATGTCAATAAGCAATTAAACAAACTTTTTATGACGACAAGAAACTGGACAAGCTTTTTGTGACAACAGGCAATTAGTTTACAGATATGATGCCTTCACAAATGCTTGTTCAGTCTTTAAACAACTATAATATATTACTGTTATGAATCTTGGTATAACCCAATAATATTTTTTTTTTTTTATCAAATAATAAGGCCTTAATATCAACAATTTAAAAATCTAAATTTTTTAAATTATACAAAAGTGAATGCAATTTTCTGTTCCGATTGACACAGATGATCTATTTTCTATTTTTGATTACATTTCACATTAAACAAGAAAAGAATCATTCGGCATATTTTTCAGATTTGAATATAATTTTATTTACAAGTAAAAGAAATTATTATTTATTATAAGTTTAAAGAAATTATTATTTATTATAAGTTTAAAGAAATTATTATTTATTTAAGTTTAAAGAATTATTATCATAAGTTTTATCCATAAGGGAAAGAAAAATCATTAAAGAAAATTTCTTCTAGCTTGCCTAATTGCTAGAAGAAAGTTTTAAAAATTAAGGTAATTGAAATTATTTTTTAAATGTTCATTTTCATATTTGTGAGCTTTACCGTTAGAGTAATGTTAACATTAAATCTACTAATTATTCAAACGCAGTAAACAAACGCTTATATAGCGAAAAACAATATTTGAAATTTAGCATTCGTGTAATTGTAAAAGTACATAAAAACTTTGTTGTTTCACGCGAAAACAGAACTGTTAGTTGACAATATATCAAACTTATTATTGGTGCAAATATAAAAAAAAAAAAAGTAATATCTTTCAGTAATTATCAAATAATTGTGAATATGCCCTGCATTTAACCGTATTTAGTTAATCATAAAAAATTGTACTACTAACTCTATTCGATAATGACAGTTCGATATTAGCTCCAGTAATAGAAACTAACTCTTTAATTTAATTAAATGAAAACTTTATTTTTTTTTTTTATTGCCATCAGATTTTCACTTTTATCATTGAGCTTTTAATAGTTTTTTTTCTCGTATAATATAAATACTGTCTTTATTCTTCTGTTTAATTTATAATAGATTAGTTCCTAGTGCATTTAAATGAAATTATGGGAAAAATAATTAACGATAAAAAATCCTTCTTATGAAAAACCCTAAAGTTGATTCCCACCGCAGGTTAAAAATTCAAGATATGGATCGCCATCCAATTGAGGTTATTCGAATGAATTCTATTCCAATTGGGGGTCTATCCCGATGAACCCTATTTCAATTGAGGTCTATTCCAATGAATTCTTCCAATTGGAGGTCTATTTTAATGAATTCTATTCCAATTGAAGGTCTATTCCAATGAATTCTTATTCCATATTAGAAGCCTATTCCAATGAATTCTATTGCAAGTAGAAGCCTATTAAAATTAATTCCTATTCCAATTAGAAGTCTATTCCAATGAATTTCTATTCCAATTGGAAGCCTATATTCCAGTTCCTAACCTACTATCCTATGGTTTTATTATTGAATTTAAAAATTTTACAATGCCATAATTATATTATACCTAGAAATTGTATCAAAATATTGTAAAATACCCACACCTGTACTGAATGTATCATACAAAAAAGAACAATTTCTTTTTTATGAAATCTGACATTGATTTTTAGAACACATCGCCATTAACAAAATCCAATAGCGTACATTACCATTTATAAAAAATCTTTTGTCGAAATAATTTATAATTTTTTATTGTTATTTATTCCTGCCTTGCTTTCATTTAAGGAAGCAAGAACCTTTAATCCGTTATAAATTAAAAACAAAAAAAATTAAGTCGATACATTTCGTAATGTCTGTAGCATCAGTCGTCGGAACTATTTAATCATTCATCTAATGCTTAGAAGAATGAATATTCTAATCATTATTTAAACGGAATGATGGAACGAAAATAGCTATTTTTCATCCTTGTTTTTTTTTTTTTTTTAACTGGAATGCACTTTTCAGAACCAACAAGATAATTTATTTAAAATTTTTATAACTACTGAATTTTGATACTATCCGTCAGTTTGATGAGGTTTTTTCCTAAGATCGAATGTTAAATCAATTCAAGATTGAATACAACCATTTTCTAATCGATATGTCGTAATTTATTGATTCATTATAGATGTTGAATATTAAGATGTTATTGCCCAGACGTGCTGCTGGGTAATGTTAAACTTTCTGAAACCTCTATGTCCAAGTACCTCAATGTCTTCCTTGTGTTTTCAACAAGGGGCTTTCAAGATGTCTTTCAAAGCAGAAATGTGGACAGCTGATATCGAATTCTTGACCCGTCAGCTCTATGAGTCTTGTCCAGTGCCTGCTCTTCATCGCCTTGTTCGTCATGAGGTCCAGAAGGGGACACAGCTCGTTGAAATCGTCGATGGTCTTTTCAGCTGCGTGAAGGCGGGCCATTCTTCAGACCTTTGGGAAGTTTTCGACACCTTGCATCCACAAACAACAAAAAATGTTTAGAAAGAAATCATACACTTAAAGCTAATGAATTTTCTAATGTAACTTAATTAAATTACACTTTTAGAGATTGATATAATTTGAAGAAGACGCAAAGAAACAATCACTTTTTAGTGCCAGGGCACAAAAAGGGTGTGTTAAGCATGGTAAGCTTTTAAAGATAGATATGCATGGTGTCATTAAACATGATGTAATTAAACATGGTATATTAAGCATGGTTAAAGCTTTTTTTACCATATGTTTAATATACCATGTTTAATTACATGGTATATTAAGCATGGTAATTATTAAGCATAGTGTCATTATTAAGCATAGTGTCATTATTGGTAGGTTAGAATTATATTGTACTGATAAAGTATGGCAAATCAACAATTATAATAAAAAGTAAAGAGATTATTTAGCTATTAATTAGAACCAAAAAGGAAAATGAGTGAAGCAACATCCATTGGTCGACAACAACATCTAGACCAAACTGAAAACCCGTGTGTTCTCATGGAAGGAGAGAAAGGGGCTGGTAGCTTCTGTTGTGATGGAGCACAAGTAGGTAGAAGTCTGAACTTGGTTCCGTGTCGCTGAAGAACGAGGGCAGTACCTTCCGGGAGGATCTTTTTAGGGGAAGTACCCCGACTTTGAGTGTGGTATGAGAGAAAATCCGGAAAACTCCCACCAGGTAGTCCGAAGTACGTGGCAAGATGCTGAACATTACAACCGCCATCGAGTCTCGTCGTTTTTTGAAAGAGTGTCTACAACAAAGCCGCCATCGGATTGAACCTCCGCCCTAATGCTCACCAGCGGCGCATGTTGCCACTGAGCCCCGAGTAGGTAAAATTAATAATTTTTATCCCTTTAAAGTATTATATTTAGGCTAAGAATAGATTTAGAAACTCTTCTTACTTGATTGTAAGTTTATCATTTATTGAAAGGTAAATGAATGGAAAGTATCCTAATTTTTCGGTGATGGATAAAACAAAATGAATAAAAATTCCAATTTTTCACATATTACAAAAAAAAAAATATTAAAAAGAGATATCAACATCTTTATTTTCTTCGAAGCTGAAACATCACTTACCTATTTTGGAACTCAATTAATTCATTAGTTATTTTGTCGATGTCTACGTTATTCCATAGAATGTCTTGATAGCCATTCACTTTGTCCAAGACGTCGTTGTAGAGCTTGTATAGCTTTTGCATCATCCCTAGCTCCTTCCGTATGTAGTGCAAGCGAGGGAACTCTTTTGCATTTGTATCCAAAAAGAATGGCACCATCCGTGTATTTGTCATATATTTTTTTGCCATAAGCCGTCGAATCTGTTCTGTTAACACAAAAAAAAACTGGTTTAATTTTCAACAATTCAAAAATAATTTCTGCAGATTTTGGAAGAATTTGATTTTTTTTTTTAAATTATAAATTTACTTACATGCTTCCTTATGCATTTAAAATTTTATTTATTCATAAAATAATAAATATTTATTCCATTGTTAAATAACCCTGTCCATTGTTAAATAATAAATATTTACTCCGTTGTTAATAAACCCTGCTCGTAACTGAGTATCAGGTTTTCGGCTTAGAAGTGGAATCCTTCCACGAAACTATGATTATATTAGATTATTAGAAGATTAGTTAACTGTCTTTGAACTGATATTGTAACCGTGCTTCCTCCTAGGCACTGCAAAAACGCCTCCCTTTGGTTTTCAGAAGAAATGGTCAGTAGACCCCGAGACTCCCACCAGAACGGATAAACATCGCAACCTCTCGCTTCTGTTGAGAAACGTTTAATTTACAGTCTCTCACCTGAGAGGAAATATATTTAGCACAACCTTGTGTATTAGTTGGTCTACAGTTTCTCATCAGGAGAGAAAGTACGTATCGGGTTGGTATCGGGTAACTGAGTATCGGGTTTTCGGCTTTGAAGTGGAATCCTTCCACGAATCTATAACTATATATTTTTAAATGTGTTAATTATTGTCTGTGACTAATTGTATGTGTGGGCTTTGTGCGTCCGTAAATAAAGCGATGTGTTCTCAAAGCTGTGCCTGAAGTATCAATTCAACCCAACCACACCCAGTTATAATGCAATTGCCCAAACCTGCATACTACAACATTAATTATTACAATAGGTAGCAACTATTAATTCACTGACAACACTTTAATGTGGGATTTTTAAAATTAAAATGAAAAAAATTAAGTTTTTTAAAAATATTATATAACAACATTTAAAAATGTATTAAAATTATTTAAAATAATAATAAAAAAATTATTAAAATTAAAAATTTAAATAAAAAAAATAATAAAAATAAAATAAAAATATTTAAATTATTTAAAAATTATTAAATTATTAAAAATTATTTTTAAAATATAGTAATATAAAAATTAGACTGTTCTGATAAGCTATAAGCAATTCTATGTCATTTAAATTCTGAAAAGGACATAAGCATTTCTTAAGTAACTAAATATGCTTACTTGATATTCGGCAAGTCTATTGATGCTTCCATTGCGGATAATCCAACAACTAAGGGTCCTTTCTGCAAAATAAAGACATTTTTAACAATGCGTGTAATGTAGTATAGCATCAAATGTATAGTAATAATCACTTTTGAATTTTTCATGTATCATTTGTTCACTACTGGCCATTAAAATTGCTACACCAGGAAGAAATGCAGCTAATAAAATGATATTTATTGACAAATATATTATACTGAAATAACAATTAAATTTTCAAGAAATTTGGGTGTATAGATCCTGAGAAATCAGCACCCAAAACAACCATCTCTGGAAGTAATAACAGCACTTATAATTCTGGGAATTGAATCAAACAGAGATTAGATGGCATGTACAGGTACAGATGCCCATGCAGCTTCAACACGATGTCACAGCTCATCACCATAGTGACTGGCGTATGGTAACTATATGTGCCAGTCGCTCGACAACCATGGACCAGACGTTTGGCGAAAGATCAGGTGAACGTCAGGCTAGGACAACAGCCAAACATTTTCCATATCAAGGAAGGTCCGTACAATGTCGGCAACAATATGGTGGTGCTTTGTATGAATGCGCTGAAAAGCTAATCATTTGCATATCACAGCATCATCTTCCTGCCGTTTAAATTTCACGTCTATAGCATGTCGCCTTCTTGGTGTAGCAATTTTAATGGCCAGTAGTATATTTTGAATGTTTCACACAAGAATCAGATAACGCAATTTTATTTTTCATTATCAAATCTTAACTGTTATTATGATGTATACTTAGTAACTGTGACTGTTGAAATACCAGCAAACACTTACTTCCTGGTAATCACGCTGGAACTTCTCAAACTCATTCGTGAAGCTTGAAATGTTGTCCGTTAACTGCGCCTGGAATTGTGTTTTCATGTCTAGTAAAGAATTTTGGGTCTCAGTCGATTGTTTCTGGGTTTGTTCCCACAGATAGCGGAGATTCTCAATGTTATCCAGGTCTTCTTTGTTTGGTACAAGCTTGTACGTCGACAGCATAGAAAAACACTCCTAGAATTATAATAAATAACCTGCCGTAAAACATAATTTAAATGGTGATAAAAAGTGCAATACATAAAATAGCAATGAATTCAAATATATTCATTTCAAATATGAAAGAAAATTTAAATGGCTCATGGGGGATCAAGCATTTGTTATCTGTATCTTGTTTACAGAGGGATCCACGTATATCAACCAATATATTTATTTACATCTCATATTCTAAAAATTGGTCAGTATCATAATTAAAATTATCTTTTATAACCCAGATGTACAATATAAAAGAAATACTGGAAAACTAAAATTTTTTCTAAAGTCTTTCAAAATGTTATATACTGAATTGTTTAGGCTTAATGTATTTCGCATAAGAATATAATAAATTTTTAATAACTACTATTTTACACTCAAGAGCCAAAACATTATGACCACCCTACATTTTGCAAATGAACTCGCCTGGATGACGTGGAAGGCACGTGATCAGGTGGAAGTGGTATTTAACTGCTGCTTGAAGAACCATTCTTTCACTTACTTCTGTGTGTGTTGGGAAAGGCTGCGGATCTAAGCAACTTTTAATAGAGGGCAGATTGTAATGGCTCGAAGGCTCGAAACAAGCATTTCCGAAACTGCACGACTCGTGGGTTGTTCGTGATCTACAGTTGTTAGTACTTATGCAAAGTATGAATTTATTTACGTCCACACGCTATCAAAGAAAAAAAATCTTATATGAAGCAAAAACCGGAGCCAGACAGTGGTTCAGCTGGATGGCCCAATACAATGCAGGGCCAAGTAGAATAAGCACACTGTTCAGCGGACACTGTTGAATATGGGGCTACGCAGCAAACGTATCATAATTAAAACTGGTCCATAGATCAGTGGGAAGATTTTATGAATCACGGTTTGTCATTCATCAGATGTGTCAGGATATCCAGGCGAAAGTTGAAATACAGTAGGTCAAAACTAAAAGTTTTTCTCTGGAGTCTTTCAGACCATGAAACAGGGTATCTGAACATTATTGCGGACCAGTTGCACCCTTACAGTTTTTCCAGCTGGAAGTGGAATCCAACAGGACAATTTTTGTCACACTAAAATATCCAGGAACATGATGCTAATAATGTCCTGATTGACCGGATTCCGATAGAACACAATGTCCTGGGACGGCAGCCTGTGAGTTCAAAGACCACCACTATCTCGGATTTGCATGATTGTTGCTTAAACATGGTACAATCTTCTCCGTCCATCTACCTGACTTTTATATTGACAGATGGAAATGTTTTGCAGTGTAATTCTCAATTAATAGACAAAAACAAATTCTCAATTAATAGATGCTTATTTTTTCCGGATTGTATTTTCCTCATTACCATACTGTTCTCCTTTATAAAAAAAATTTATCTTCCTTATCAGGTATACCACGAATTGGTTTACTGATAGTTGAGGTTTATAAACTGATGCTTGTGATATTGCTATTTCAATTCCTAATTTAATTCTTGTGGTTGATTATCAGAGTTTTTTACTCTACAGGAGTGATGGAGGAGTCGATGTCGACTTTCCTTCTCTCGTATCTCCTCAAGAACGGAGATGAGTTCTTTGATCTCTTCCGTGGTGCTGAAGGGCTGGTTTCCTGCATGAATCCCTTCACTTCTTGGCTGCACCTCTGCATCTCGGACTTGTACTTGGAGCGGCAAGCGGTTCCGAAAGCATCACACCACTTCCAAGTTCCGTCTTCAGCAATTTGTTCACGGGACCTGCAAAAAGGACCAGCCGCATCAGGCAAAACTGACGAATGCATTTAGGATAAATTAAACATTTAGATTGGTTTTTAATCTAAGAATGCCAATCTGTTTCCTGAACAAAAGGATTTTTTTAAGCATTAATATTATTATTTTTTTAATTATAATAATTTTATTTAAACAATGATATTATTTTGTATTTAGAAAGAGTTTAAAAATAACTAAAAAAGTATTCAAGGGCATTAATTTCGAATTATTATTTTAATATGTTAAAATTAAAAATCGAATAAATTTTATAAAGGAAATACTTAAGAAATAATGCTTACTTAAAGAAAGTTTTATGTAACCTAATGTTGTTTCATTTGATTCCTTTTCAATATATGTTTTCACTTGAAGGTAATATTTAATCTTGTCTTCAAAATCGATCAGTTCTCTTTTCCGATACAAAGGTTTGAATCTCTTCATTCCGCATATTTTGCCACAAATGTTCATATTTAGAAAATAGTTCCAAATAATTATCCAGTTCCTAGAAATTAAAAGCAGTAATTATTTTCCAGAAAAGAAAAATGCGATTTAAAATTTATGTTCTGAAAGATTAAATATGTATCTAAATACCAGTTTTGTGTTCTTCATGCAAGTTTGGATGGATCCATATAATTGTAAAATTTCTTTGTCTTCAGAAACTTGTCTGTACAATGTCAAACCAGCAGTTGAGCAATCAGACTTGCTGGCACTTTTATACAACCCAGCTTCTTTGCCTGTTTTTTCATCGTCTCGTCCGGGTTCCAAAAAGAAAATTAATTGTTAATTAGCTCAATATTAATTCAGTTAATTTTTTTTAAACAATTACTCTCAACATTACACGAACAGCTAAACTTGGATGGAAACGGCTTGTTTTAACATACGGCAGTAAAAGTTAGGGCCGGATTTGAGTCTTGATTCAGAGTTGCTTATGAATAGAAATTAAATTATTTCGTAAAATAGTTATGTGATGTTTAGCTGCCATATTTATTAAAATCTTCAAAAGACAGCACTGCACAACTGCAGCATATAACACACCAAACAAAATTATATAACAAATATTTACAAGATCTAAGTCTTTGTACCCTCTGTACTGCCTGGAACTCTTCACTCGACTCCGCACACTCCTTTTTTCTCTTTCTCCCTCTCCCATTATCAGTTCAAAGGGTAACGGGCGAAGAAAACTGTGCAAACTTTTAATCGTAAGGGTCAGCCCGTCCTTGAAAGGAAAGTGCAAAGTCTAACGTAAGGGTCAACCCATCCTTGAAAGGAGGGTCTATCAATTTGCGTTCAACGTATAGCTTTTTGTGGGAATGCATGGTGGACCCTTACTATGGCCAAAGAATATTTTAAAATCCTTTATATTTATCGTAATGTTGAACAAAACAGTATTCATTTGATAATAAATAATATTTACCGAATCGAGATTATAAAATCATTATTAAATTAATCTTTTAATTTCCATTATCAAATTGAAGTAGGTTATTAAATCGATTATAAAATCATCACATTACTAAATATTTGTTAAAATATCGATTATCGAATTTTTTTAATCATTGTTTATCGAAGATAAATTGCAAAATTTTCGAAAAGTTGCTTAATAATTATTTTGGTTTTTATTTAAAATAATTCTATGAAGGGCTATAATATGTTGCCATGGTAACTTATGAACAATGCAATACAAAATACTATCTGACTGGCTATCGTGTGGTAAATTGGCAAGCTGCCATAACTTTATTGCAATTTTAGCACGCATAAGAAACCTGATATGCATGGGCAAATCTCATGATATGACATTTATTTAATATTGGTCATTTAAAAATAACAATCTTGACTGAGTTCAAAGGTATGCAATGTGACCATGGAAGAATCGGCTATTCAGAAAAATGATGAGTTTTTAATTGTACCAGAATATTTTAAATGGTTTTTTTTCCGGTAAAATTGCAAAATGGGGGCTTTGGGTTTGGCGTCAAAACACTTGTCGCTAAAGTGCGCCAAGTAACGGGTTGTGATTATAAGTGTAACGAATTGCAGACAGTACAAAGAAACCAGGCATTAGCACCATTTTGGCAACTTTTCGCCCATTTAGTGCCCCAAAATAGTCGCCAAATCCCAACGGCTCCTATTTTGCGATTTTTGCTTTTTTTTTTTTTCTTCAAATAATGAATTATTACAATTTAACTTTATCTTTAAAAGCAATTTTAATCGTTATTTTTAAAGTAAAACACTAAATTTTGCTTCACTAATATTTATATTAGCAAAAACCCAAGTTTAGCGTTTTTTATTGCATAATAAATCAGATGAGAAGGATTAGAACCTTGATATTAGTACGTGAATGGAAGCCAGCTTTTGTTCTCTGTTTCAATAACTGATACAACATGATTATTATTTAATAACTGATGAATTGGGTGTTTAAATGATTTAAATACTTTTGAACAATTAATGGACATCAATTGTTAATAGAATATTAAGGTCCAATTGTTTGGGGTTTTTTTTTTCTAATGCAGCTGTTAATAGAATATTATGACCCAATTGTGTGGGGTTTTTTCAATGCAGCTGTTAATAGAATATTATGACCCAATTGTGTGGGTTTTTTTCTAATGCAGCTGTTAATAGAATATTATGACCCAATTGTGTGGGGGTTTTTTTCTAATGCAGCTGTTAATAGAATATTATGGTCCAATTGTTTGGGGTTTTTTTTCTAATGCAGCTGTTAATAGAATATTATGACCCAATTGTGTGGGGGTTTTTTTCTAATGCAGCTGTTAATAGAATATTATGACAGAATTGTGTGGGGTTTTTTCTAATGCAGCTGTTAATAGAATATTATGGTCCAATTGTGTGGGGGTTTTTTTCTAATGCAGCTGTTAATAGAATATTATGACCCAATTGTGGGGTTTTTTTTTTCTAATGCAGCTGTTAATAGAATATTATGACCCAATTGTGTGGGGGTTTTTTCTAATGCAGCTGTTAATAGAATATTATGACCCAATTGTGTGGGGTTTTTCTAATGCAGCTGTTAATAGAATATTATGACCCAATTGTGTGGGGTTTTTTAATGCAGCTGGCAAACACTTACACAGCTGTCTTGGATGTCTTAAAGCAAGCGCTGCAAAGACGTTACTCACTTTGCATTAGTCAGGGGCGCGTGTAACTTGAAGATAAGCCCCCGACGCGGAGCAACAATGCCCCCCGCAACTTTCTACGATCCTATTAGACCGGGACCTACGGTTGTAAGTGGATTCCTAACCACTACAAATATCCATGGCACCGCCGGGACTCGAACCCGAAACCTGTGTGAACCGAGAGCCAGAGCACTAGCCACTCGGCCATTCAGGCCAATGGCCCAATTGAATAGCTGAGCCCTAATTGTTCTTAAATTATTGTTAAACATATTTGTTAATGAACTGATAGAATTACTGTTAAACAATTGAAGAATGATAATAATATCAGTATAAAATCAATTTTAGATGACTTATAATGCCTTGTTTTATGACAAGAAAATTTACGTGGAAAACCTTTCAAAAAAGACGTCCAAAACAATGTTGCACATGTCTGAAAACAATACGTAAACATACTTTGTATTGCCACTGAATTATCTGTCTTGAAGCTGAAATGATATCCATAGCTGCCTTATTGATAACTTCTTGGATATCGTCTATGGATGGAACCATAACCAGTTTCTTGTCTTTTAGGTGCACTTCCGCTTTAAACCACGGATTTTTCATCGAGTTTTCTTCAAAACTTATCTTCTCTAAAAATTAAAATTAAATAATAGTTATGTACTTTAAAACATAATGTTCGTAATTATAATAAATATATTAGAAAATATAATAAGAAAATTGTAAAAAAATATAAGTATACACAACGTAATATTTATATTTTAGTCTCTACATAATACTATATACGTCTACGTAATACTTATATAATATTTATAATTTAATTTTTTTTACTTATGTAGAAGTAATGTTAGCATAGTAATAGTTTATATATACATATAGTTTATTTTCATTAAATCTTAATAGTTTTAAAGATACATCAAATGATACTTGATAATGTTTTTATACATAATCAAGAATCATTCAAGAGCTAGTATGAATATGGTAATTATATATAGTAACTTGATCATACTGATATTCATGCTCATATTCATAGATCTTACCATTGTAAGAAGTACTGTGCAGAAGAACTTCCAATGAGTCACAAATAGATGTAATAACACTCTCCAAAAAGTTTCTTGCTGCACTGGTGCTGCAATCCCACTGACACATCAGTTATTTTTCTTTTCTGTTGCTTTGCTACAAATAAAGATTTTTAGTTATATGGAATAGGAAAATGAAATCAATATTATAAAAATTGGTCTGTTATTCGTCATAAGTTCAGCGTTTTATTCTCTTTTTTAATACAGAAATCACATCTCCTAGAATTAATTATATATATATATAGTTCTATATATATATATAATAATTCTACTATACTATAATTCTATATATTTAACTATTGTGCTATAAAATTCATAACATCCCGGTACAGGAAACCACCAGAGAGAAGACAAAATAGATGGCCATAATATATATATATAATGAAGTTTACAGAACAATAGTTAAATATATATATATATATATGTGTGTGTGTGTGTGTGTGTGTGTGTGCATTTTCTCTTGATGATTGTTAATTTTTATAAAGCAAATCATCAAAATAATACACACTTTCTTGTCTGCAATAGAATAGCTTTTTAAGTTAAGGGACGTCTTTTTAGTCACACCTAATTTTTACCTTCCGTGCGCAAACCTCAAAATAACCCCCAAAAAAGTGTGTATTATTTTATTCCATAAATCACTCATCATGAATGGTGTAATATCTCCCCAAGAAGAGTATTACTCTGATTCTTGCTTCATATTAACAATTAAAAAATTTGCTTGACAATTAAAAAAATTCTAGATAAAAATGGCTTAGGAAAACCAATATAATTATTATCATCTTCATTCAATGATAAATTTTCTAAAATAAAAATTACTTACTAAATTAAATAAAGGAAAATTATACAAATATTAGAAAAACAAATTTTGTAAATGCTAGATAAAATGGTTTGCTAACTAAGGATAATTTTTGAAAACACACAATATATAATTTTGCATTTTTTACTAATATTTAAAAAAGAGAACATATTGACTCTTAAAAGTATTTTTTATAATTATTTACATTTTTCCTCCTCCTCATTGAAGCTGCTCTCCTTCACAAAAACCTGAATGACCTCTTGGACTGCATCTTCGACAGCGAGACTCCGCTTCTCTAAGAAATCAGCGCCTTCAGCTGCAGATGCCTAGAGAAAAAAAATAATATTGCACTTAAACATTTCTGCTCACTAATTTAAAATAAATTATTCATTAAAATGCTTTTTAAAAACAATTTATTTCATATAAATAGAGACACAGAAGTGCAAAATATACAAACGTACCTCCTCTTGAAAAAAAAAATGGCATTTAAAAATCTGGTTAAAATGTAATTATCATGTAAAGCCTTTAATGTTTTTTGCTCATTCAGTCCTACAAAACATTCAAATTCTACAAAAAAAGAGGTATTTTTAAATGAATTTCTTGTGCTTTATTTAATATTCATCTTTTATTTTACAATAAACCACTTATCCCTTAAAAAAAATTAAATCATGACAAAAAAGTTTTGACTTGACATATATTTGGGGCCTGGTTGCCAAGGGTATGGCGCTCGGTGCCACAGATTTCGAGTTCGAGTCCCGTGCCATGGATGTTGGTAGTGATTAGAAATACACTTTAAAAATCCCTATCTCCAAGGTCTCGTAAGTCCCAATCTAATATGACTGTTGGGTGTAGGGCTGAAAAAACTTCTCCTGTCTCGAAATTGGCCAGTAGACAGAAGGCCTTGGTCCACCATGGGGCTGTTGCTCCACTGATGATGATGATGATGATATATTTAATTAACTAATTATTTTACCAAATATAAGGGACATCAAAATTAAAAATAATGATAATGTATTATACTGTTGTACATTTACAGAAAATGAGTTACCGCAACCTCACAACGGTTTTTTCATTTTTTATAAAGTATTTCAAAATTTTACAATCCTCATTTTTTTCAATACAAAAAGCAAAGTTCTTATAGAATTCTTCTTCAATGGCGCAACAGCCCCGTGGAGGGCCAAGGCTGTCTGCCTACTGGCAGATTCCGAAATACGGGATGTATTTCTTTTTAAGATGTAGAGTTGTCAGCCCTATGCCCAACAGTCATGTTAGACCGGGACATACGGTTTAAAGTCAATTCCGAACCACTATAAGCATCTATTTCACCGCCGGGAATCGAGCCTGAAACCTGTAGCACCGGACGCCAGATAGATGGTATGCAAAATATAAACTGTGCAAGCAGTTATTCTGTAAATATGGTTCACAAGAAACAGATCTTAATTATCTCGGACAATTAATTATAGGTCACAACAGAAAGAAAAAAAAAAAGAAAGAAAGAAATAATTACAACTAAGAAATAAATGGCAATGAAACAGAATCTCAGTGTAAGATCTTTTCAACAGGCATAAAAATAAAATAAAAGTTCATAATTATTATTTTAAAGGACATTGGAAGTTATATGAGGATAAAGGAAAAATATAATAATAATGCAGAGAAAATATTATTTTGTAAGTAAATTGATGTCACAACAGATTCTTTACTCACCGAAAGAATAGTAGAAAATGCTTGAATAGTGACTGGATTTTCGGGAGCCACAGGGCATAACTCTACTTCTGCCACCTGTGACAGCGTCTCATCGACTCTGTGGTTCAGAATTTTGCAAAGTCTGCATTAAAAAAAAGAAAGTCATTGTAGGCTATTAACAATTCTAAAATATCTAGAACATTATTAAAATTCGATAGCTTTTTAATTAATTATTTTACCGATCAAAAAGGGATTCAATATGAGCAACGCATTCGCTATATTTCTCCAAGAAGGAATCTATATTCAGGCTAGACCACGTGATGGTAGTCATTCCTGGCTTCAAAACGTTATCCAAGATCTCAAATGAATTTCCAGTAAGGGGATCAGCTCTTCACGAGACAGATTTCTCAGCTCTTTATGTCTTTTCAATAATTTCTGAAAAATATTTTTTAAAAATTATAAAGAAATTTCTATTAACAAAAATCATATTTTGAAATGAACCAAAATTCATTTCAATTCAGTAATTGTTTCCTCAATTGCCAGATTAAATTAAATTTATATTTTGATTCCTTGAGTAAGTATTCAGATCAAATAGTACTCTAGTTATTATCGGGATACAGATTTAAAGATATACATTGAAAATTTATTCATGAAATAAAGGCAGAAAGCAAAAAATATATATCAAGATTAAATAAATCTATTATACTAAAAAATAAGTATGCAACAGAATATTACAACACCCTTTTGAATTATAAACTATTCTTAAATAGCTCACTTTCATGTTAATAAAAGGTCAAATCTGTTTAGAATTGCATAGGACTTTCAAAGTATTGAACAAAACAATCTCAGAAAGAGCAGTGTTCAGATTTAGTAAATTAGTAAATTTAAGTTTGAAAACAAATTAATTTATTTATATTTTATAATAATATCGGTAATTTTTGATGCATCCTCGATTCTCTAATTGATTTGGCATAAACTTATCATCAAACTTATGCATCGTCGTACTGCAATCGAAGAATAAGTCGGTTTAAGATGAATCTTTAAAATATGCAATCAATTTATAATATAATTATTATCCATCCTTATAAAAATAATAAAGTTAAATTTAGAATCATCTAGTAAGATAAAATAAGAAATCTCTTTTATAGGAATTTTTAAGCGATTTTTATTTACTTTTGTGTGACCAAAGTCTATATTAGTAAAATACAACAATCCAAGAAAATCGTGAAATTTTTGTAGAATTGAGTTATTTTTAATTAAAATGAAATGAAAAGTCTCAAGGAAACAAACCCTTCATGCTTATTATCAGAAACTGATAATAAGCATGAGTCTGTGATTCTTTTTTACGTATACTTTTTAGAAACGTTTATTGCGTTAAATAGCCTTAGATGAGTTGATTATTTTATTAAATATTTGTTAAATGAAAAAGATATGTCCATATAATTTAATAAGAATTACATTTATTTTATTCTACATCAGAACTTATTATGCTACTAGGGTCATATAATCCTCCATAAGTTAGATGAAGGTGATAAAAAGTTCTTTAAAACTTCTAATGCTATTAAAAAATACAATGCAGTATAATATAAATAAATAATGTAATAATATTATATACATAAATATAGATGAAACGTGAGAAATACAAAAACAGCACAAACAAACATTTATTAATATCACCAATAAGCATAGAAAGAAATATCATTGATACGAATAGTTTGGCCCTTTATTATAGACCAAGGACAGTATGAAAATTATATGACCAAAATCTATTAATTCACAGTTCAATTTAATAGATAATAAAATATAACACCAATTGAAAAGGAAGATAATAAATACATACCTCCAAGCAATTCTTATGTTGTTTCAACTTTTTCTGTTGGTATAGAGCTGTTTTTGCCACTGGAGGAACCTCCAAACTCATTTGAGACATCAGATCTGCTTCCCGAATCAACACGAAAAGCTGCTCATTATTATTCAGAACCATTTCTTGGGTGTCAACATCTTCATCTATGATATTAGCCAGTAAGCACTGACTCATCAGGGAAATCTGTTGTGTAAGCATTGAATTAATAGTTAACCGTTGATTGATTTTAGAAGATATACAAGATGTTTGGACAATACCGCATAAACTGAGCTGGGAGAATTCGAGTAAATTAAAGTTGCCTAAAGAATCATACCTCTACCATTCATAGCTTTAGAGAAAAATGCTAAAAAAAAAAAAATATTATGTCACATCCAGTGCGTGAAAAATGAGCTTTGATAGAAACAAAAAAGTTTTAATTCCATATGACATGCAATTTACATAGCAAGATGTTCAAAATAACCACCATTCATACTGGGACTTAAGCGTGCCTCGACGACAATAACTAATTGTAAGCGACTTAAAAGTCTTGTGTCCATAAAAACGACGGAGTGTATAGCAACTGGAGTTAGATATAGCAGTTCCTCCAGATATCAAGTCTAAGGTATCACATCTTATGGTCATGGCTGTCCATATGTTTAACGACAGTTGTTCATTTGAATATCAGACATGCGCCTAACATCTGTATCTCTTTAAATTAGGGTATATTTCATTAAATCTCTTATATTTCTCCTTTGTTTTAAAGATTCACATGATTACAATAAAACTTATTTTCCATATATTGATAATGAATGTCTCTTTCTTTCGCACTTTTCTCAAAAGCCATGCATCAAAGAAGTACGGTTTCTTCAGCAACTTTTATGTCTTCCGAGAGAGGATTCTCTCCTTGAACAATTTATGCTTACTGTCAGAAAGATCTGTATTTTTGGTTTGGTTTGATTTGTCGCTCTACGGCCATTTTGTGCACACTTTAGGTTAATTAAACCGGGATCTACAATTTAAAACTGTATTTTGTAACTGTAACAAAAATTATTCTTCCTCTATCTTAATGTTTTCTTTCAGATATAAATAAGTTAATTGTAAATGTATAGTACGTTTTAAAAATCAGATTAGTAAGGATCCACCATGCATTTCCATAACAAATTATAAAGCGGACGGGGTAAAGTTCAAGGTTGATAGATCCTCCTTTCAAGGACGGGTTGATTCTTACATTAGATTGGACTTTACACGTTTTTTTCGCCCCTTAGACTTTGGAACCGATAATGGGAGAGGGAGAAAGAAAAAGAGAGTGTACAGAATCGAGTGAAGATTTCCAGATAGTACCGATTGTACAATAGTCGAGAGAAGAATCCCACAGGCAGTACCGAGAGTACAAAGTGTAGAAGTTCGGAAGTGTACAGAGAGTTGAGTGAAGGGTTCCTGCAATTACGGATGGTACAAAGAATTTACTGGCTTACACAAACTGGCTTTTAAAAAATGATTTTGTAAATACTTTTATATAATTTTGTTTTGTGTGTTATGTGTTGCAGTTGTGCAGTGCTGTATTTGCAATATTAATAAATATAACAACCAAAAAGTTTCCAAATGAAAGTTTTAGAGAAACAATTCATTTTCAAACATGAATCAACACTGAATCAAGATCACATGCATATCCCGCCATAACTTTTACTAGATTAAATTCTATTGAAAAGCGAAAATACTTTTCAACTATTGTGCAATATGAATTGTTACCTAACGAAAGAATTTCGCTATTATTTTATTTGACAACTCATCGTGTTCCTTTGATGACCTGCTATGTAGTTTATAACTTTTCAATACTATCGCATTTGCATCTTCTTTTTTTCTTATTGCAACCAAATCCACTTTATATTTAAGCGAAAAATAAAATATGATTAATTTAACTAACCATTTAAATTGTCTTTCTGAAATATATAAGAGTGCAGAATTTTACATCAGAAATTATGCAAGGCTTTACTAAATGTCTAATATTTTCAATAGCATTGTGGTGGCATAAAATAAAATAAAATTGAATATATTGCTTGAAGACAAAAAAGGAGAAAAAAATTCTATCTCACCTCTTGACACCAGTGGCGATGTGCTTCTGTTTCGTATTTGACCAGCATCGCATGCAAATTTTTATATTTGTACAAAACTTTCTTGCCTAAACCGAATCCAAAAACACCACAGCGATCTTTTTTAAAATTTTTAGAGGTTCTTCAATCCGATTTCTCAATTGCCTACACCAATTTATTTTACCTATCAAATAAAAAACGTTCATTTCATTAGATTATATGAAATAATGTTGACAATTTTATTATGCTATTTCTAGACTCTTATCATGATACTTACTATTTGAAGAATATACGAGTATTTATTTCATAAGGCAATTTTTTTAGTAAAGAAAATATGTTTTAACTTCCTTTCTTATAACGTTTCATTCATTGATATGTTAAAAGGAAAAGATATTAAGTGATATGTTAAAAGTAAAAGATACTCATTGATATGTTAAAAGAAAAATATATTGATTGATGTTAAAAAGAAAAAGATATTCATTGATGTCAAAAAAAAATTCATTGATATGTTAAAAGGAAAAGATATTCACTGATATGTTAAAAGAAAAAAAAGATATTCATTGATGTTAAAAGAAGATATTCATTGACATTTTAAAAGGAAAAGATATTCATTTATATGTTAAAAGAAAAATATATTCATTGATATGTTAAAGGCCATTTTGAATCTTTGTGACAATTTGTAAATCAAACGATTTCATTTATTCTGGTCATACGGGTTCCTAAAATATTTTTAAATGTAAAAAGTTCGTTTCGTACAGTTTCTGTGATGACATTTTGGAGGAATTTTTTTTTAAGACACTGGAGTACAAAACTGTTATAGTAATTTCATAGAAATGTTATTATTTAGAATTAATTTTCCCTTGTTAAGTCCGGGTTAGAATAGCCCTACTATAGTTCATGCATGTCGTAACAGACGACCAAAATGGGTGCCCAGTTCCCGTGGGTATAACCGTGTGGGATAAAGTCAGACTTATCCCTTTGGGTGCCCCTGTATTTGTAACATAAGGTCAAGAACAAAAAGAAGCTGCATTTTTTTTTACCCTTTATTATGACTCGTCTGTTTGTTTCGAAACACCCTGGTTCATTTACTTGATCCAGATGTTGCTGTCGATCAAGTGGGATAAGAAACAACAGAATAAATTTTTAATAGCATCGATATACTAATTTTTTTGTATTTATTGTAGAAAGATTATGTAGCAAATGGTTTTCTATCAGATTTAATTTACAAGAACTAAAATGTTAAGCATATATATTAGTATCCCTAAAGAAATTGATATAAAATGATTATTAATAATCTAACATTTTACCTGCAATAGGTGAATAATTTCTGGGTAGTGGTGGATCTTGTTTTAGTTTCCTAAAAAAGCAGTCGAATATCATCGAGTTCCCGCTTGTATTCCCTGAGAACTTGAAAATACTTTTCGTTCATGTTTGCTCCTGGTAAATGCAGAAGTCCTAACTTGTCAAGGAATTTCAATGACAAAATTGTCGATTTTATAGAGCCAAATTCTTCGTCAAAAGCGTTCGTTATGCTTTTCTGCTCATAGAAAATAAAGAAATGAAATTTATTTGAAAGAAACGAACTATTCAATAATTTGTATTATCAACTTGTAATAAGAAAATAATTTTGTATTAATAATCTACGTACCTGAATTTCTTCAAAAACTTTCATAACCTCGGCAAAATCTTCATCGAAATGAAGATCTTTATGATCAAGAAAATCATAATCCTTACTTTTCATTCTGTTAACAGAGTCTTCCAGAGAATAGGGTAGTTCGTCTAAAAACTATTGTTAACAAAACATTCTAGGTAAGATAATTCACACAAAGCAAGACTCTTATAAGAAGAAATAATAGCAAAAATAATTAACTATTTTATTTATAAAAGGATATGTAACTTAATTTAAAAATAGATTTTTGTATAAATTCAAAATAATTAAGCTCTTGGTATATGGAATGTAAATACAAGACAACACTAATTAAAATTCTACAAATTACAATGGACACAATATGTTAACATTGTTCACAATCCTCATTAGAATGTATGGTGCACAGTAAGGATCCATCATGTCTTCCCGAAACAAAATATACCCAACGGGAAGAGTTCAAGGTTGATATATCCTTCTTTCAAAGACGAGTTAGCCCTTACGCTAGTCTTTGACTTTGCACAGTTTTTTTCCCCGTTTAGACTTTGGAAACCGATAATGGGAGAGAGAAAAGAGAGCGTACAAAGTCTAGTTAAGATTCCAGGAAGTACGGAGGGTACAAAGACCCTTTAACGAACTGGCTTTTGGTGCACAGCAAGGATCCGCCATGTTTTCCCGAAGCAAATTATACGGGGAAGAAATCAAGGTGAGGTTCAGCGGGAAAGAGTTCAAAGTTGATATATCTTCCTTTCAAGGACGAGTTGACCCTTACCTTAGATACTTACGATCGACTAGATTTTTTTTTCGCCCGTTAGCCTTGAAACCGATAATAGAAGAGGGAGAAAGAGAAAAGGGAGTGTGAAGAGTCGAGTGAAGAATTCTAGACAGTACGGAAGGTACAAAGACCCTTAAACGAACTTGCTTTAAGATAATTTTGTAAATACTTGTTATATGAGTTTGATTCGTATGTTATGTTTGCAGTTGTGCAGTGCTGACTACAAATTTTAATAATATGATAGCTAAACGTCTCTTATATTATTTAAAGAAATAATTCAGTTCTACCCTGAAACAACGCTGAATCAAGACCACTATATCTAGCCCTAACTTTTACTTGCACTTTTTAACAAGGAATTACTGCATTGATTAAAATTTTTGCTTGACAATATTTATGTAACTATTGAGCATTTTACGAAGGTTTTTCAATGCTCTTGCTACTCAAATCTCCTGAATTTTAAAATAATTTTACAACAGTCTTTACCTTCTTGTTGATAGCTAATGATACTGTCGTGTATCTGAACGCATTCGAAAAGTCTGAGCAGTTTCTTCAATCTGTTGCAGAAAGCATCGAATTTTCCGAAAACGAATACCTCACAGAAGTGAAAATCTCTCGTCTGGGGTACCTCGGTCTCGTCTTTGACTCTCTGAAAACAGGACTGGTAGTCCTCATTCAGTTTAATGCAAGAAGATATCTTCTTCTTCACAATTTCTTCTGGTTGATCCCAAACTGTCTTTGCACCATCGCATGAGAGGTACTTTTTTGCAGGAATTGATCATCTGATTGGTTATCTGTGTAAAATATATTAAAAGTAACAAAAATGTAAATCGGCTACATTATTACTATTAAATAAATTTTAATAGTAATAACTTTTATCTTAAATTTGGAATAAGTTTAAAAACTACATTCGTATTTCAAAAAATGCATTAATTGTCACGAAATAGGGTACTAAAAATAGATTGCAATAATTTCTTAACCATGCATTACAATAAACTGAAAAATAAATTTTTTCATGATTTCATCATATTATGGAATGTAGTTGAACCCATTTATTCACAGCCTTGGCGATGAGAGTTTTTCTTCTAAGACTAGGAATAACATGACAAATCTAGCTGCTCTATCTTCTGTTTACCCCGAAATCTTGAATTTAAATGCACCAAATCTGACGATTTTCTAAATACCTCCTAGGGTAAGGGTTAAATAATATTTGTAACGATTTTATACATTTGAATTAGATTTTTTGTTCAGATTTGTTCCATAAAAATTTGTAACACTCACAAATAACACAAAGTTGCAAAATTTAAAAAATAAATATATTTTCCTTTGAAGGAAATTTTCTTTAACAATACTTGAATCTTATTAGAAAAACAAACTAATTATGCTCTATGTAATAACTAATGTTAAAAAAAAATAGTTCGTTAAAAATTTCAACGAATTCTAGTTCCCAACCCCAAGTTAGATATATAGAGGTGCATCGACTATTATAAATGCATTCCTTTTGAACACCTGGAGACATGGGTATTAGCAAGTCTGGTGAGAAAAAGGGTCGTAAGATTGTATTCGAAAAAGGCAGAAAGATTAAAGTGTAATTATTTATAATCGTAACTATGTTTAATAAATGAACCATCTCCATTAAGGGCATAACAAATATTTCTTTAGTAAAAAAAGAGAGAAATTATTCAATCATTCGAAATACAACAATTTCTCAATTTATACAGTCTTCTTCCATTTCCGTTGTTTCCACTACAAGTGATTTACTACATGGACTTAAACGTTTCAGTGATACGTTATGCTATACATAAACCCAAATTCAGAGATTCTCCCGCATAATTTATTTAATTATCGTATTCATTATCTTCAATTGGTTAGTGAATATTTCTAGTCAGTTAAAAATTTTGTGAAATCAATAAATAATGGCATCAACTAAATAAAGGGCGAGATAAAATTAAAAATCAAACTAAAAATTTTCCGAACATTAGAAAAAAATAGCGAAAGCTAACGATTTAAAAGGCAGCAGACACTAAATAGACTTTTTAATGCCATCAACATCAACAGTTACCATCGTTGTAACAACAACTGTAACAGTAAAAGATCATCTAGAGCGAATCATTTCGAATTCGCGATTCGATTGCGAATCGTTTTTTATAAAATCTTTTGATAAACTTGTCTAAAGGTTTAATACAAATCTGAACATGTGAAAAAATTTTCATGCAAATGAATACGAAGGTTTGAATGAAAATGAAGGTTTATTGTATAATATAAAAAAATCAGAATAAAATTTTTCATCGTAGTATTAACTATGTGATTTAAATTAATACAAAAGAAAGGTTTCTTACCTTTGTAAGAACAGCAGTCATTCGCTCAGTTGAATTATAATAATGAGATACTGTATTGATAGTGAAAAGTGTTCGTATTAAGCCAGGAAGACTTTTAGATATCACTTCCTGTAAAAAAAATTAGGAATAAAACAATAAGAACCATCTTTACCATACATTCATTGGTTTCAAGTTTAAACTATTTAATATTTCATTAGAATTTTAAATCACGTGAACTGCTACATTATGAGAATATCATTTTGATGCTGAACTTGCAAATTTCCTTCTTAAAAAATTATGTTAATAAAAAGCAAATATTTGTTGTATAAAGCACAGCATAGAATAAATATTGCAAACAAATAAACAAAATTGTATATAATATCTCCTATAAAAATTGTATACATATTTGCTGTTTATATCATCAGAAGAAAACAGAGGAACAAAGGCATCAGAATATTATTCAATAGTGCTTCAAATAAATGCTGATAATGTTTTGTTTTTATGTAGGAGGCAGTTGATTATCTTTTTTTTTTATGTGTTTTATTCAAAAATATGTCCACGTCAATTTTTAAATAAGGGTACACAATTTTTTAAACCATGTGTAACATTAATTCTTTTATTTTTTTTGACATAATCAATAGACTACCCAGAATTATGTAGAATTGAAATTCTTTTAGTATCTGTTCTTTCAAGAATAAATCTGTTTGTATAACAAAAATTGCAAATTGGCATTGTGCCAAGTCCATTTTTTTCTACTCAGAAATTGTTAATTTGGTAACGTATTAAATTCTAACGTTTCAACAGAGGATCATGGGAAAAAAACAATTTTGTGGTACAAATTGCCTGCCAGTAATTGACAGAAGACGTTTGTCACAATCAATCGCGTGCCTCTTTCTGCTAATATACCGATAATTTAAACCAATGGTAGTCAATCTTGTCCTTACCTCCCACTAGTGGGGATTCAAGCTTTCATGGTGGGTGGTATGGATTTTGTTGGTTACTGAGTACTTTTCCTTTTTTTTAAATTTAATTGATTTTTTTAAAATGTTGAAATAAAAGAATTTTTAAGTACAGTTTAAAAATTCGGGTCATATCCAAATATGTGGAAAAGGATATTCATTTTATTGATACCTTTCACTACTTAACATCTTATAGAATTAATTTTTAGTAGAATTAATTTTTAGTGCTATTAACGATATTATAACCAAAGAAAGAAACTGTTTGAATATTTCCAAAGAGGAGATCTTTGTTTGCTCTTTTACAAAAATTGACCAGACATCCAGTATATATCTATCAAAGATCTCATTAATAATTAAATTAATTAAATGTAACCTCAACAGACTTCATGCTTGTATGCAAGCAAAGTATAAATAAAAGATAGATTTAACTACAGTAATTTGTTTTATAAATATTTATTCTGCCAAACTTAGCGAAAGTTCTACATAAAATATTAAGTAAGAAATTATTATTATGTACTTTAACTTGCTGTAACTCTGCTTTATAAGTTTTATAAAGTAAAGTTACTTCCCTACTTAGTGAAACCTTCACCACAACTGTGGAATCTGTGGGTGGCTAGAAAATTTTATTACTAACAGAGATACAAAAAGTGGGCGGTAGGTGTAAAAAGGTTGACTACCCCTGGTTTAAACGAATGATTGAAGTGTATATAGAGCTTGTGGGATGTGAAGTATTTAATGTTAGTTTTTCTTTCTTTTTATTTTAACCATTCAAATATAAATAAAAATATTTTAAATTATATTGAAACAAAACCACATACTTAATGTCATTGTGTCGTAATTGATAATAAAAATTCTGCCATTGATCTATTGTCCAAAAATCCAACTTATTGATTTATAAATTAAAAACATGTTATAAAAGATTACAAGGGCACAAGAACATTCAAGTGCATAAGTTATTTTAATATAACTTACTGGATTACAGCTATAGAGAGGTTGGCAATAACGCTCTAAACATTCTAAGAAGTCAGTGCATTCTTTTGCTTCTCGCCACGAACTTCTGACTCGATTATCTAGTACCATCCATGACTAAAAAGAAAACATGCAATACGAAATCTTTAAAATAATATCATTTTTTAAAAAAGCGTTATTGCATAAATCAGAAATGCATACACAGCTTTCCACTTCATCACATTTCAGTTTCACGTAAAAAAGTATGATGAGCATTTTTTAAATAATTTTTCAGGGACTGTTACAATACTGTCGTTAAACGGTTAAAAATTGTGGAATTAAAAACCTCAAACAGTAAAAAAAAAACTGCTACAAATAACTTTAAAACAGAGAACATGAATCAATGTTAGTTTATTAAAAAATAAATTTGAAATATTTTATCCAATGTTGTAAACTATAAGTTCAAAATTTTTAGTAATACCGTGCTAGTCTAAGTGAGAGATAACTACGTAATTCTTTCATTTTTATAAAGCAAAAACAAGTTCCACTTTAAAGTTAAGCTAAACGAAATAGATGTAGTTATTGCTAGATACTACATTAGAATTCTCAAGCCTATTTGGATCTTTATGTATGAGTATACAAAACTTTTTCATTATTTAAAAAAATATATTAATAACAACCATTTGACTCACCTTTGCACTCATTTAACACAAAAATCAAACCAAATAATAAAATGTTTATCAAATTAAAGCACAAAATTCTTCGATTAATTTTTTATTGTATTACATTACTATTACTATTATTATTATTATTATATAAATAAATGTAAATGCTAGATAATTTCCGAATAGATATATTTTTTGTGACGCCCATTGTTAAGTAATCGAGAATATATGAGGGCTGTCATATTCATAAGTTTGTTATCACAAGGATTACCCATAGAATCATATTTTCTAATGGATATTATATAGAAATGGGATCAATATCGCACAAAAATGAGCAGTGCGATAACCCGTGCTCGGAGTACAAAAACTTTGCCTGTAAAATCTTTTACCTCAATTGGCACATAGTTTTTGAGAAAATGAGTAAGAAAAGGTTTGATGTCATACCCGGCGCACGAAAAATAAATGTTATTGGAATCTTCGAATTTGCAGAATGGAAGAGAAACTAAAAGATTTAAGAAAATAAAAATAAAAATACACCCCTACTGCATGCGGAAGGGAGAAAAGTCCAAGAGAGAGATAGACAACATGAGCTTATATGTTATCCAAATAACCAACTACCATTGGACTCGTGCTGCTCAAAACTATTGGCAATCTTCACACATTATATTACAAACTGAAACTGAATGTACCTCTATCTGTCTATCATATCGTCATCCCAACACCAATGTCATCAGCAGCTTAGATGACAGAGGTCCTGAGGTGTTGCAGCCACACAGTAGATTTTGTTCTTGTAGCAATATCTGAAGAAATTTTTATAATGAATCCCAATTACTACATAATGCTCCTTTGTGTTCACTTCTCAGTATACTGCGTTGTTGGTTCATGTGTTGTTACATCGTACAGTACGCTCATGTGTACCTCTTTATGTACAGTGGTCATTTTGAGCATCTTCCTATGTAAATACCATGTCATATGTAATGTGTCATGCTAAATAATTATTATTTTCTATGCACCAGATTTGAAATGATATTTTTTTCTTTCACACTATTGTTGAAAATTACGCATCGTAGAAGTAGGATTCTATTTTTAAATTTTTATGTATTCAGAACGAAGAATCTCGCTTTGAACACGTTATGTGGTATTTACCAAACACTCTGTATTTTAAAAAAGAAAGGCTCCTACCGCCTGCAATTCAGGAGACGATTCCAAGGGTCTTTGTAGAATCATTTTGTTCTGCTCCTGTTGGAACTGGTAGACGAGGAAACCAAAAGAATCTCGCCGGCACTTCCAGTATTCCAGTTCGGTCCTAGGTCCGTGTAGTTCTGATTCTTTGCGTAAGTACGAGCTTTCCGTCAGCAACTAAATAAATGCAAGATTGTCTAAGCTTGAAATTACAATTATTTGATTTAGTTATTTTCCATGCAAAATTTTAATTTCATCAATTTCTTCACTTTTTTTGTTACATACTAGTATATTCAAAATGATTTATCTGATTATGAATGATATTAAATTCGTTGTAAACTATAATAATAAAAAAGCCCTTTGGAAACACAACGGAAGGCAAATCTTCATACAAAAGGTCGTACAGGATGAAGATCTTTCTGTCTGTCGTTGTTGTTGTTGTTCTTTTCGTTGTTGTTATTGTTTTAATTTATGTGCTTTATTGCATAATTTATAATTCTATGGGACTAGTAAGTTACATTTTTATAGTTATTACAATTTTATAGTAAGACCACATTTTCAAGACAACATTATGAATTCAGTTAAAATTAAAATTATTTTTATTACATATTTTATTTCACACACTTATTATGAATTCAACAACATATCTGAGTATTGCCATTTTATTAAAAGAAATTTAATATTATATTTGCTGTTCATTTTTTCAACATAAATAAATAACTTTTATTGTTTCTTTTTTTATTTAAAAAAAAAAAAAATGCTTATTCTTTGAATAAAAAAGTATATTTTTTCAACCTGTTCGATTTGATCCTTCCAAATATTGATGAGATTTTCGGCTTCCTTCGTGGTTTCCTGTGAGGGCATCGAATCCAAGGCTGCTGTAGCTTCTGCCAACGCCACTGACGATCGACGAAGGGTTAAACCACGAGTAATTCCCAGATGAGTCACTGACACACATTAACAAAATTATTTATTTTCCAAAAAATTTTGACTGAATTAAAGTTAAATATTATTCTATTTGACACAATATTCTAAGTTACTAAACAGATTTAAAAGGTTCCTTTAATGTAGATCATAATAATTTTTTTTTTTACATCAAGGACATCTTATTTCATGTAGTTTATCGTAATCAGTCTCTGAATGGGGGAGGGATTCTGCATATTACATTATAATTCAGGGAAAAGTTATTCTAAAGTTGTTAAATTAGAAGATGATTTCTGAAAACCTTCAAGCTCTTGGCCTATCATGGTCAGGATATTTATGATTCGCGAAAGTTTTGGAGAATATGCCGTTCATGGTAATACACTCAAGAGCCAAAACATTATGTCCACCTGTCAATAACGAGTTGGCCCAACTTTGCCGCGCAACACAGCTTCAACCCGCCTTGGCATGGATGCCACAAGTCCTTGGTAGATGGCCGGAGACAGATTGTACCAGATGTTTAAGCAACGATCACGAAAGTCCGGGATATTGCGAATTGGTGGGCTTTGAACTCTGAGCTGCCGTCCCAGGACATCCCAAATTTGTTCTATCGGATTGATATCCGGTGAGTTAGGCGGCCAGGACAATAACTGGAATTCAGCATCATGTTCCTGGAACCACTCCAACACAATTTTAGCTTTGTGAACAAGAGGGAACATTCCATGTCCTGTTGGAACTTTCCATTTCCAGCTGGAAAAGCAGAGGCCATGTAAGGGTGCAACTGGTCCGCAATGATTTTCAGATACCCTGTAGCATTCATGGTCTGCTCTACCACAACCACGGGTCCCAGAGAGGCCCAAGAGAACGTCCCCCAAAGCATAATACCGCCACCACCGGCCTATGTATGACCTACTGTACATTGAGGGAGCAACTGTTTGCCTGGAAGACGGCGTATCCTGACACGGACATCGGCGTGATGAATGACAAACCGTGATTCATCTGACCAGGCAACTCTTTTTCCCACTGATCTATGGACCAGTCACGATGTTCCCAGGCCCAGCACAGGCGCAGTTGGCGATGACGCTTGGTCAGCAAAGGCACACGAGTGGAACGTTTGCTGCGTAGCCCCATATCCAACAGTGTCTGCTGAACAGTGTGCTCCGATACTATTCTACTTGGCCCTGCATTGCATTGAGCTGTCAGCTGAGCCACTGTCAGGCTCCGGTTTTGCTTCACCATGCGAGACAGTCTCTAACGACCTTTTTCTTTGATAGCGTGTGGACGTCCAACACCATATCGTCTACTGCTGGTTTCACCGTTATTCATCCACTTTGCATAAATACTAAGAACTGTAGATCGCGAACAACCCACGAGTCGTGCAGTTTCAGAAATACTTGTTCCGAGCCTTCGAGCCATTACAATCTGCCCTCTATCAAAGTCACTTAGATCCGCAGCCTTTCCCATCACACACAGAAGTAAGGGAAAGAATGATTCTTCAAACTCTCCAGCAGCAGTTAAATACTTCCACCTGATCACGTGTCTTCCACGTCATCCAGGCGAGTTCATTGCGAAATGTAGGGGTGGTCATAATGTTTTGGCTCTTGAGTGTATGTCTACAATATGAACTTAGAAAAACATTCTTGCAATATGTGGATATGAGTCATTTTGTTATATTAAACTATTATGTTGGACGAATGGGGAGGCAACTGGTCGTAAAATGTTGGTGACATATCGTTGGGCTGATGGAATTTCCCTGACAATAGCCAAGTCTGATTTCTATATAATCTTCTGATAAGCTGAGTAGTAACCTGGGATGATAGTGTGCTGACCGCACACTATCAATCCAAGTTCATTTTTTTTTTTCTTGGAAGACGACGTATCTGTTATCTACCATTATTCTAACAGAGGCAGAAACTATTTTAATGACAAAAATCAGCATCCATCCAAAGCAACATACTCCAATTCCCTCTATCTTTACATAACTTATGACGATTTCTCCTGTGGATTGGTATCAATCATTGTTTTGGGCGGTTGAACCATAATGAAAACTGTAATATTCTGCCTCGTACAGTAAGTATTGTTACAAGATAACATATTATATCAGTCAGCTACCAGTGAGATGCAGATGAGTCCCTGAAGACTTTTGCCAGAATTACCTATTGTCTTCATCGTCCTGTAATATGTTATAAGCTTGTTTGCATCACCTTGTACACGACTGAACATAATTTCTGCTACAATCTATTAACTGTGCTCTCATTTCTATGAACTTGACGACCCAACTTTTCTGCGAAATAAATCACATTTGCACATTCTAATAATCCTGACTGTCTAATAATCTGACAATTGTTTAAAATGATGTCGTCGACTTTGAAAAGCCATTGCAATTGATCACAAGAAGAAATCTACACGAAAAATCGTACAGGAAATCCAGTCGTGAATTTTTATCCATTGCCTAACACAAAAGTTTGAATGACATTTTACAAATAATTGGACTGTTATACTGCGATGAAAATACTTCATTTGCATCTTTTTTTTTTTTTATAAGTCTGTAAAATTTTGCATCAAAAAAGCAGCAAGGATGATGCATTTTTATTTTGTGTTGGTGTATAATATAAGAACCATTAAATATAACAATTAAAAATTATTTAAGAGATCTGATGCTTAAATTGCAAAAATTAACTTAATTGTAACCGTACAAGCTCCAATTCATTTTTGCTAACTAAAAAAAATTCGAAACTAAAACTTTTTTAATACTTATTCAATTATTATTATTGGATCTCAAACTTTAAGAAAATAGAGAGAGAGAGAGAATATTAAATTACATATTTGTTTTCTTTCTTAAGATTAGAATTTTCATTTATTACCTTTAAAAGAATCAGCGATTGCTTCCAACGAATATAATAAGTTATCATAGGCAGCTGGCAGACAAGTTTCGAAATGTACTGAACTCTCGCACCACATTTTCTTCAATCGTGGTAGAAAGACGAACTTGAAAGCTTGATACAGTGATCCAAAAACGAAATTAGGCGAACCGTTCAGTATACAGAAAAGAACGTTCTAAAAGATTAAATTTGAAAATGCTTATATTTTTTTAAACGTATTAACACAAATTTCAGTTTTCGAATATATTAATTTCTACTAAGGCTTAAGAAAATTAATTCATAATAATAATCGATACGTAATGTTATTATTGTTTTTAAATTATAAACACTTAACTCTATATCATTTATGGATCTGAAGGGATGGATAGTTTGTTAATCGAACTAAGTAAGTTCGGTTCAAAATCTGAAAGACGATGCCAAAACGAATCATATGTATTCCGGGGATAAACACCATAAATTTGTCGACCAGAAAGACTTTATATTGACCTCGAGCAAGATTGCGATTTACCCCCAGATGGTATTCTGGCTGTGTTCATTTCAGATTGTGGTGCTGCTATGTGGTTATAGTGTACCGGAATCTCAAGATGCACTCTGCTACCAGAGGCGGATATCTGCAGATCAATGAGCTCGGCATTCAAAAACAACAACTCATTCATCATTAGTGAATTTAACAAATTCCAAGAAAGTTTCCTAAGCTGGAAAAGCCTAGGAAGTCATTGAATGAAAATATAACACTAACACAAGAAATCAACCACGCATCCATTTTGGCGGTGACGAATTTAGTGCTGAAGTCTTTGATAAATTGACTATTTTTAAAATGGTTATTAATTGACATCTAGTATTAAATCTGTAATCATTATCTCCAATAAGACTATGACTAAAATGATATCGACTCCTCACTGCCGAGTTAAGAACATTAGTAATAATTAATAATAATAATAAAACTGCAAGAATTTATTATTGCAATATATTAATGATTTGCATTCATTTTTTTGTAAAATGCATGAGTTATATTGACTTAATTATTCAATAATATACAAAACATTTTTAGATATTACGAATCATTTTTTGAAAGAAAAATATCTTTATAATTTAAAATAGATTAATATTTATTAGTTTTGATGTTGTCGCTGTGAATGTTCATCCATTCGGCTCAAAAAAAAAAAAAAAAAAATTTAAATAATGATTGAAATTAATTTCATAGTTTTTAAATAAATTTTATTTCTTAAAAAGATTGAATAAAATATTAAATGATATTCAGAATTATTTAATATTATTACTTATAATCTTAATTTCAAATACTTGTTGTTAATATACCTTTTTTGTATAAAATAATTTTTTTCAGTATAGAACTATTATGATTTTGAGGAAAGCATCAATTGATAGTTATTTGAAATATACTATGTATAAACCTTAAATATAAACAAGAAAATATAAATAAGGTAAGTAATGTAAATAACGTAAATAAAATATTTTACCATATTGATAACGTTCTGCGGCAGTGGCTCGTTGGATACCTCCTTTATGAATAACGAACACAATCCTCGTAATACAAATGAGCCATCGGCATGCAGAACAACTGCATTGGGATTTGAGCGAGAGGCTGAACAAAAAGAATAAAAAATGTAATACATTTTTTTTTTTTAATTTGATGTTTTTCCAGTGATCAATTTAAAATATCCAACAATTGAATATTAAAATTAATTACAAGTGATTGATCAACATATAAATTAAAGAATAATTGCAAGATTTAATTGTAGATTACATTAGTATATTTCAGTTAAAACTGTTTCTGTTTTTTTTTTAATTAATTGTTATTAGTATCTTTTTTTTCAATTCCTTCTATTAGCTCACACTCTCCCTATATCTATCTTGTTCAAATTTTCAATCGTTAATCATATACTTTTTGCTCGTCCACTCAAGTTCAAATACATTTTTTTTTTAACTTGTAGTGGATGACACTGATCTTAATACAGTTTTTTTCAAATATTAATTCATTAATTACATTTAATTAATTAATTTTAGTTTTTTTTAGATTTAAGTTGCATATATCTATCAATAGATGGCACCAGATAAACTTAAAAATAATGAATAAAAATCATTTATAAAGGACTTTCTGCAATAGAGTGAAAAAAAGTAGGAATTGAATTTAAAAAAAAAAAAAATTTATATTATTTGTTTGTATAATAATTATTTATATTGTTGTACACTGGTTTACAAAAAATTTTTAAAAATGGTATTATGAAATTCCCTTTCATTGGAATTTATTGAAGTTTTGCAAAATATTAATCAAATAGTCAAATGGATATCCAAAAAAAAAACATAATATCTGAATTGAATGTGTGATGAGCTTGATATGAAGTATAATCATACTACTTTGTGAAAAAGTAAGACCCATTTTCAATTTAAAATTCCCGGGGCTTATGGAATTTCAATTTGCTTTCCTTTTTAGGTGGCTGGCACTGTCCTTCACATCTGTGTGAAATTTGACGTCAAAATATTCATTAGTGTTTGAGTTACGCTTGGCTTTGTGACACGTAAAAACTAATTCCGACGATTTTTAAAATGTCTGAATTAATTGAGCGAAGAACTTGCATTCAATTTTGTTTGCGTAAACGTATAGAAGTTGCAGAAGGCAATCGGTGAGCATTCCTATACCGGAAAGAAATGTTTAGAAGTGGTATAAACAGTTCAAAGAAGGCAGAGAACGCGTTGAAAACAAAAGGCCCTCTGGCCGACCATCAACCTGAACCGACGAAGCGCACGTCCAAAAAAATTAAAGATTTGGTGCTTACAAACCGTCGATTTACTGTTAGAGACCTTGCTGATGATGTTGGAATTTCAAAAGGATATGTCAATTCCATTTTTGGCGTCAAATCTCAATTACGTCAAATCTCGATTGGTACCGAAAACCGTGAATGCGCTAGTTCGCACTCATATTTAGCATATCCTGGCGCATTAGTTGGCCTACAGATTCTCGTCCGGGATGAAGCAAATTTCGCGCATCTAAGCGTAATTGAGTATCGGGTTTTCGGCTTAGAAATGGAATTCTTTCACCAATCTATAATTATCTGGCTTTAAATGCGTTAAATATTGTATGTTTCTAATTGTATGTGTGTGATGTTTGTGAGTGGGTAAATAAAGCTGTGAGTTCTCAAACCTGTGCCTCAAGTATTTCATCCCAACCTCACCCAGTTACAATCTGGTTGCCCAACCTGCACATTATAATTTATTTTTGTTACTTTATCAATTAATTGCAGTTTTCTAATTTTCCTTAATATTTGGAAACTAGTGTATTGCTAATATTGTGTTCAATTTTATTGTATACATTAAAGTGTTCCATAATGTATATAATATTTTACATGAAAATACCTTTTTCAAGTTATTATGTAAATCATATAAAAAAATCCTTAATATCCATTTTCATATTATCAATTGCATTTAAAATGTACATTAGATAATGTTTTAAATTTTGTTAAATTATAAATGTATAAATAATATTATAAAAAATTTGAACATGTTAATATATTTAATATTTTTATTTAGCAAATCATTCCTGTTAACTATGAACTGATGCTTTAGTTCCAAAATTCCTATCCTAATCTGAAGCAAAAAGCATTCTTGAAAAGGAAAAGAAATAAATACTTGTTGTTTAGGACTTCGTAAAACGAAAAATATTTAATAAACTTTTAGAAAAAGTATTTGTTCTTCTCTTCATTCTGGTATTGCTTTTCTCTTCATTCTTTAATTTTTTCAACCCGAAATTGGAATTTTGGAGATTAATATTAAATTTCTGGGGGTCTGATGACCAAGTGACTAGCTCTCTGCCGTCTGGTGCCGTGGATGCTTGTAGTGACAATCCACTTTAAACAGTAGGTCCTGATCTAATATGTCTGTTAGGCGTAGAGATGACAACCCTACTTCGTAAAAAGAAAAATCTCCTGTTTCGAAATCTATCAGTAGACAGACGACCTTGGCCCATCAAAGGATTGTTCCGCCATTGAAAAAGAAGAATATAGAATTTCTAGTCAAAGGGAGCGAATTGTATATTTATCATAGTCATACAAATGATTACATTTTAATTGCTGGGTTTTTATTTTCTTCTGAGTAGATATTAATTACTTAATTACACAAAAATCTGTTTTTTAACAAATTTCGAGATTAAATTAAGGATGTCTAATTACGATGAATTTGACATTTTTCAATCTTGCTTTCAATTTGTCATGTCATGATTGATTCAATAGCAGAAGAAATTAGTCACATGTATGTTGAACTAAAATAATAAAAATAAAAGTAAATAAATAATATGCCATCCAGAGAATGGCGTTGTGGAAAATGCGAAAAGTGTAATCTTACTTGCTTCAGCAACTGAATCAGCACTCAAGAAAAGCAACCTTCTAATTTTGGTGTCTGTGAAGAAACTATTAGCTAAATCCACCTTTAAAAATTGAAATGAAGATATAAACTTTTATTTTCAGATTTCGACATATAGCACTATCTACAGTAAATTTTGTTTTTACATTATTCTTTTAAGGCTTTAGTACTAATTAGCCAGCCAAATATTTTGACGCTTTGATAGCATTTTGATAATATATAATGAGAGATTTTAAATATTTCTATTAAGGCATGCAAATAATTGTTGCTTATTAATCTTTTTCCGGGTAATTGAGTAACTTTGTAACTATTTTCTGCTTCAAGATTTTATAATTTTATTTTTCATGTTACATTTTAATTATTCTAAAAATAATCATTCAAAATCAGAATTCTTTTTCACAGGAATTATTTTGTCTTGAATTATTGAAGTTATCAATTGATTAATTTTAATACAGATATTCTCCTACGAAAAAGGAAAGGCAAATACTATATTTTTCTATAAAAGGGAATTAAAAATTTTATATTTGAACTTATTAATTTGACACATTTTGTATTTGAATATCTCTTAACACATCGTTTTATATTTGAACTTTTCATTCGATGCAATTAATCCGCAATCAGCAAATAAACTTCATTGAACATTAATAAAAAATATTGCTTAAAATTTTTATGAAATACAAGATTATTAAAAAGAAAGAATATAACAAGCAACAAAATTTTCAGAAGCTAATGAGAAAAAAAGTATTAGTATGTAAATGCTGCTATGTCTTCAGAAATATAATGCCATTAAAAAACGAAAAATTCTTTGCAAAATCAATTAACATGCTTTTAACAATCAGATATGTTAATCATTGATATTTTAAAAGATTATTGTTGAGTTATACAAATTATCATAAATTGTCATCATCAAGATCTAGAAAATTTGATCAATATTGGAAAGTGTGAAATTTTAGTAAACCGTAAATGTGTAAGCGCACTTTTACTTTTAAATGGGAATCTACTAGGATAACCATCAAAAAAAGAAGAATATTGTTTAAAGTTAATCATAAAACTAAAAAAAAAAATATTTTCATAAAACCTGATCCCATATCCTAACAAGTGAAGTTAGTCAAAAAAATGAATATGTTATTTGTATTTCCTAAAAAATTTAGATCATGTATAATAAATGGAAAAAGGCTATAATAAATGATTAATAAAAAATATTAAATAATTTTTTAAAAAAGAACTAATTTATAAAGTTTCAAAGATTCTTCATTAAATGCATATGCTGTGAATTTATTTATTTACATAAGAATAAATAAATTTCTAAATCTTTCACCTTTTTCTGCTGAGCATTCTCTTCCGACAGGTCATCTTTGGACAGTCCGCTGCCCAATGAGATGAGGGACAGCATGTAGTCATAGCGGCTGTCCACATGCACTGATTCGGCATCATAGTTCTTGCTTTTCTTCTAAAATAAAGATTATGAACATCACAATATGGAGTGTTATTAAACTCTAAGCATAAATAGTAGCCTCAATAGTAGCCTGTTTAAAATAACAACACATTAATTGAGTCCAAAACAAATATTACTCCAGTGCAGAATACAAGGCATGAGAAGTATCCAGGGTATTTAGTTGTGATCCGAGATCATAGTACAAATATGTCATAACATAATGCATAACAAAAAGTAGCTCATTTAAAATAACAAAACAGTTATTTATTCCAAAACTAATATTACTCCAGTACAGACCAGTAAATGTGTGCCCAAAGTCATGAGAAGTAACCAGGGTATTTAAATGCATCTTACTAACATTTCATAACATAATATATAACAAAAAGTAGTCGATTTAAAATAACAAAACAGTAATTAAGTATAAAAAGAAGTCAAACGCACGACCAATATCATGAGAGGTATCCAATCGTATGTCAGACCATAATACAAACATTTCATATGATCAAAATCTTATTATTAACATTACACGAACATGTTTTTTAAATTTCTGCATGAGCATTTGCATGGCGAAATTTAATAAATATCAGCATCGTTCAAAACTTAATTGCTCAACCAGCCTAGTTCATCTTCTTCTCGAATTTATTCAATTCATTTAAATCTGTTCCGTATTATTATTTAGTAGAATTCTAATCTCATGACTTCAATTATTCCAACATTAAAATTACTCTAGTACAGACATATCGAACTATATGACCAAAGTCATGAAAAGTATCCAGGATATTTAGATGAATTTTAAGACTAACATTTCATAAAATATTACATAACAAAAATTAGTCTATTTAAAATATTTCAATTAACAAACAGCAATTAAGTATAACAAGAAGTCAAAAGCACCACCAATATCATAAGAAGTATCCAGAGGTATGTCAAGCTATAATATAAACATTTCATATGTGCAAGATCTTAATATTAACATTGCACGAACACATTTCTGCTTCAACATCTGTATGATGAAATTTAATAAATATCAGTATCGTTCAAAATTAATTTCTTAACTAGCTGAATTCATCTTCTCGAATTCATTCATTTAACTCGATTCATTTAAATGTGTTTCTTGATATTAGTTAGTAGAATTCTAATTTCTCGAATATTTTTTCAAATAAAAATAATATTTCCTAGCATATAAGGGTATGTTCAAAATAATCTATGAGTTCCTGGATTTTTAAAAGTAATATTTTGACTATTATGATTAAGCAATTGTAACTGTTATGGTACACTTTTCCTTTAAAATCATTGGCATTTTATCTTTTATGAATAACTATTTATAATTTAGTAAATACAATTTTTACATTTATGCTGTTTTGAAGTAAAATCCTTTGAAACATCTTAATTCAAACATTATTTATTTTCACAATCAAATTTTTATAATATCCTTTGTTAAAAAATTGCAAAATTTATGCTACTATATATTTAAAGCAATACAATTTTTTTAAATTTAAAATTCCATCAATTCATTAATTTTTATTATTACAGCGTTTTAAATAATATCTTATACCAAAAAAAAACATTGATTACAAATGGGACTAACTACTAATACATAATGGAAACTACATAACAAATATTGGTTGTGAAATAATAAATTAATCTTTTTAATTATTAATATTGGCTATTATTAATTGTAGTTATAAATAATATAGCCTTATTAATAATAATATATGAATCAATATTACTTTTAACGTTTTTAAATAATGATCTCCAACGTTGAGGAACTTCCTTTCGCTTTACTCAAGTTGTGCACTGTACCCCACGACACACCATTGGTTTTGAATGGCCAACGACCTTCGAAATTCATAATATTTCTTTGTTATAATATTTACAACAGTAGAAATGCATCTCTTATATAGAGAGATTTATAATGTTCTGAAAATGAGCTCTAAGGAGAAATATCAGAAAGATTTTGGTTGCTATGGAACTTTTTTATTGATTGTGCAGAACGATCATAGCAACGAACATGATATTAAGTTTCGGAGAGTTTTTCCCAATTTTCCCCCTTTCGTGTCTTTCAAGGCAAGGAGATGACAGAAAATGGTAAATTACGACAGTTTGATGTATCCTTTGTTTTATGCTGGTGATTTTTTTATATTAAATTTATAAAAGATTTGTTTGGGGTTTCATAATGATCTTAAGAGGAAATGCGTTCGTTAAAAAATGAGATACATACAAAAAATTTTCCGTTAGAAAAATTAAAATTGGGTTTTACTTGTTTATTGAAATATTTGAATATTTGAAACCTGTTAATATAGAAATTATATATACATTATTTTTGACTGTTAATTCATGGTATAAACGTTAAGAAAATCTGGGGGCTTGATGGCCGAGTGGCTAGCACTCTGGCTACCACTCGATACCACATGTTTCGGTTTTAAGTCCCGGCGGTGCCATGGATATTTGTAGTGGTTCGGAATCCACTTTACACCATAGATCCCGGTCTTATATGACGGTACAGCGTTGTGGGGGTACTGTTACTCGCGTCCGTAGCACATCTTCAAGGGTAGTGCTAAAAGAATAACGTCAATTCAGCCCTTGCTTATGGCATAAAGATAACTGTTTTTGTATTGCCAGCTGCAATAGAATAAAAAAAACTTTAAGAATTTATTATTATTATTATTATTATTTTGCGTATAATAAAACAATTTCTTTTTTGTTTATGAATATAAGTCTTGAATTCGCCGTTAATTTTCTAGCGCCCCCTCATTACATGGTGAGCGCTCTGCGTATATGCGTAGCGCTCTGGCCTTTGATACCCCAGGTTTCAGGTTCGAATGCTGACGGTGGCATGGATGTTTGTTAGTGGTTCGCAATCCACGTTAAACTGTAGGTCCCTGAGGTAACCTAAAGTGTGGAAAAATTACCGTAGAGCGACAAACCAAACCAAAGCCTCATTATGTGTCAATTTTATTTAAAAAAATTTGTTTGAGAGATATTTTCGCTTTAGAATTTTTTTATTTTCATGAAAGATTAAATCCTTAAACAGGTTAGTAAAATATTAGAATACGTTCTAGATAAGTAAACACTAAAATCTTAGAAAAAAAAAATGAAATTTATTATGAAATATTCCAGAGTGACATATACCAGTAAACATCCATATTTTCAAATCAACATACATGTAATTCTTTAGCATACTTATTTGAAAATGTAAGAATTTTTCCGGATAGTTGCAAGTTACATCAACTACCAAAATATTTTAGATGTTAGCAGCACTCACAAACGACGACATTCAGATGATTATCATATCAGAATGAATGTGAACATAGCACCATTCAATTGACTCCTTCCACTCATTCATCTCTTATGAAAAATTATATCTGATTAATTTTTGTATTACAACTAAAATAAGCTGAGGCAATGTTCTGTTGAAATTAAATCCACTAAAAACTGTTGCAGTGTTTGAAAACTGTTGCAGAAAAACAAATCATTTGCCCCTAATTCAGTTTAATAATTAATACGATCTAACTAGAAAATCATTTACAATCGTTTTTGAGCGAACATTTATTAAGAAACATTTTTGAGAATCATTTTTATAAGAAAATAAAAGGGAGTAATTTGTATGAGTAGTTCTTATGTTTTCCTGAGCAGTTTTATGTTTATCCCCTTATGCCAAAAAATATGTGTTCTGATATGCTCTGTCATTCTTTAAAAAACTGAATAAGAATTAAAAACCATTTTTTCCTGACTTTACAAAATTAATTTTGTTTTGTAGAGTTGTTTATTTAATGCTTTAATTGTTTTTAAAAGTGGTATGTGTATTTTTTTATGTCGTTTATTTATACAATTTCATTATAACTCAGAACGATAAGTCATTCCGTGTATAAACGAGTGTGCATTTTTGTTTAAAATATTTACCAAAAGTTGAAGACCTATATACCTATCAGCCGAGCGCTCCTGTAGCATTTAAACATGTCGCCATGATGGTGAAAATGTTGCCAAAAAGGTAAAAAGGGAAGATTATTTCCCAATCAAATCGCTGTAAAGTAAGACGCCAACGACAATGGTTTTAACTCTGATAACCCTATCTCAAGCTAGCACACTAGTCTTTGGTACCATATGCCTTTCTGATTCGAAACTGGCAGTGTCATGGATGTTTGTGAGTGGTTTGGAATCCACTTACACAGTAGGTCTAATTAGCCTAAAGTGTGCGCAAAATGACCGCAGAGCGACAAACCAAACCATGCAATTGCTGTCTTGTGTACGATTTGTGATATTTGTGCTAGTCTAATTTTCTGTACCATTTTATTTTTTTCTCTGAAAGATGAGCAAATTTTTAACTACAGGTGATCCCTTATCAGATTTTTTTAGGCGACGACGCAACAAACTAGCAATAGAAAGAATTTCAAAAATAAAACAATTCATTTTCATACAACGAATAGCTCATTTTATTTAAAAAACATTTTTCATAAACTTAAGAGATATAAACTAAAGAAATAAAACCTTGCTATATTTAACGATATTTGGCGATTTGCCTTTTGCACCTGGATAGCGGAATATTAACAAGATTTATTTATCCGTATAGAAATCGATCGCAGTAATTTAGCTTTGGAAAAAGTTCTAAAAATCCTCGACTTATATACAGAAATATACAGTATTCATAAACAGGTAACTTGATGCCTACTCACGACATATTTATGGAATTTTAACATATAATGTGTTCTATAAGCGGGCCAACTGGTTGAAAACGCAGCATAAAAGATGAGAGGCAATTCAATTACATAGCAGTTTTATGCTACATCGCTTAAAATCTTTAAAATTTAAGTTGAAAATGGGCCTTCACTTATCTTGTTTACAACAGCTTTTAGTTGTAATTAATAAAAAAAAACAATATTAATAAAATCAGATTTGCAATAAAACAAATTAAGAAACTTTTAACTCTTTTATTGATGTTATCCCCTGGTGCAGGAAAGCCTACACCAGTTCCAAGACCCCGTTGCTGACGACTAATTTATGGTTAAGGGAGAGAGTCGACGACTGATTTATGCAGCTTCACTTTAGCGAGGAACCACATGGAATGAAGACTGACTAAACCTCAAGACAACGCTCTACGATAATATTGACCGCGACCTACGGTTTAAAGTGGATTCGAACCACTACAAACATCCGTGGCACGCCGGGACACGAACCAGAAACTTGTAGCACCGAGCGCCAGACACTTGACCATTTAGGCATTTAACTATTGTGAATATATGTTTCGTAATATTCATTAATTAAATTTCCTTGAAGAATTTCATGTTTTTATAACAAAATTTACTAAAATAAAATATTCATCGCATTTTCTAACACCAAGCCAGATAATCTAATAAAATAACTCATAACTTTTTTGTAAAATCAAAACTAAAGCACACACAAAGAAAAAGAATCTTCAAAAAGATAATAAATAAATAAAACGGAGAACTCTCCCCAACACCCACACACAGAGATAGATCCGCTTGGATTTGTATTTGACCTACAAACGAGAATCGGGTATTTCTCGAAATCCATGATAATGAAATGAAACGAAGGTGACTGTAACCTTAACGGTGTGGACATGGAAGAAGTGTTTTCTTTTTCCATCTGTTAATCGTCTGCATCTTTCGAGGTTGACAGCCTCGGCAGGTGGGGCATACACGATTCCTTCGTCCTCTCTCGCTACACTCCACAGAATTCTATAGCGGAATTAAGAAAATTTAAAAAGGAATGGTTGCCGCATTTGGCAGTTTATCGCCTAAATTTTTTTTTTTTTTAAGTTGAATTTCTTTGTTTCTAAATTTTTTTTACGGTAGAGGTCAATCAGAATTTAAAAAACGTTGGCGTTTTTTTTTTTTTTTTTTTTTATCTGGGCATACATTATTGATTAAAAAAAATAAACAAGTAAGTAAAATAGTTTATCTTCTTCAAAAATATTTTTTTATTTTGCTTGATTGTCTTCGCTTATTTTATATAGGCAGATGTTTGTTTATTTTATATAGACAGATATCTGTTTATTTTATATTCAGTGAACTAGAAAAGCAATAAATATAGAAAAAAAATTGGTGCTCTCACGTGTTCAAGAATTAGCGGTAAATCAGAAATGAAAAGATTTCAAATATTCAAAACATAAGATTTCTTTTCATTTTTCATTAATGTAAGAAATTTTTTTCATTATTTTTTGTCATGACTTATTTTAGAATTTTTGAGCTCAATATTTTTTAAGATAATTACCTAAACACTCTAATTTTACAATATTTGTAAATCAAAGTTATTACATAAAATAAAATCGTTTCGATGTAATATACTACGATTTCTTTCATTCATAAAGAAATTTGCAGAAAATATTTCTTCATCGTATTGAGAAAAAAATTAGAATAAATTTTTCAAAAAATATATTATATATATATATGTGTGTGTACTTTTCGGACTGTCGTTTTAAAACTTCTATAAACTCCATTTTGAAAAGTGCAAATTCATTTTTCAATTAAGGACTAAATTAATATCCAAAATGAATATATCAAAAGTATCTATTTTCAGAATTATTTTAAGAAAGAACTAATTTCAAATAATTAAAAAAAATTTCTTGTTTTTTAGAGAATCGTGGTTATAAAAATTATATATATAGGTGTTTGTATATCACCATATGAAAATGTTCGTTGTTTATTTAAGAAAGTAACAGGAATTTTTAAATTATACAATAAATACTTAGGAAATGTAATATGAAAAAATTGCAACCTCAAAATTCAGAATTTGTAATTGAACCCAAGTTTAAGTTATAATAACAACAAAAAAAAAAAAAATTCAGAATGAACAATAGAAAATTACTACAGTTACTGAGGAATAAATCCTTAATTCAAGAAAGAAAAAAAAAAAAAAGAATATTCAAGGTCGCATATTTAACCCGGCTCGTGTCCCAGTGGTTACATGGACAGCTAGCAGAAGGTTCAAGACCAAATCCTTGTTGAGTCATCAGAAATGATGAGACTCGATGGCGATTGTGAGAGCTTATATAAACGTCTCGATTCGACAATAAAAAGCAACCCGGTGGGGTTTACTGTGTTTTTTACCTCGCACCACTCTCAAATGCAATTTCTCCCTTCATTCCCTGTACAGTACAAAATGAAGAAAAAGGTTATACATATTGTAAGGTTTAAATATTATTATTATATAACCGCGAGAGGTCGCGGTTGTGACTGGTGGCCGTGGCCAATGGCTGGGACCTTGGCTGTGTGATCCAGTGTGGTAGGTAATTGCGGTGAGATCTTCAGACCACGAGGTGCGCGTCAGATCAAACAAGACGGTCAGGGACCTGCTCTTGGTTTTTAAATATTAATACTATTGTAGAAGAGACACAGGGTGCCATATGTATGTATATACTATTAGTGTAAATAAAAATTAATGTAAATAGAAAGAGATTATTTCATCCTGACACAACTAGCTGCTATACTAGCAGCTAGTTGTGTCAGGATGAACAATATATATACCTAAATACAGATATTTTCATAAGAAAATATAAGTCGAGATTATGTTAAACATTTTATGGTCACGCTGTTGTAAATAATATGTTGTTTTATGGTCACGCTGTTGTCTTCCATGGTACCACAGGCTTCAGGTTCGAATTCTGGCGGTGGCACAGATGTTTGTTAATTGTTCGGATTCCACGTTAAACTGTAGGTCTCGGTCTAATTGGCTTAAAGTGAACACAAAATGACAGTAGAATGACAAACCAAACCAAACTTCTCCTTCTAAATTGGCGTAAGAGTCCCATGGCGGCCAAAGGCTGTCGCCTGCTTACTGGCAGATTTCGAGACAGGAGATGCTATCTTTTCAAAGGGTAGAGCTATCAGCCCTATGCTTATATTAGACCGAGATCTACTATTTAAAGTGGATTCCGAATCACTGCAAACATCCATGCCTCTGCCGGGACTCGAACCTGAAACCTGTGCCACGCGTGTTAGAGCGCTTGTCATTCGGCCATCAGGCCCCAAATAAGTTTACTAACTTAATTTAAACTGAAAGAGGTGAATTTTCTATATATTTGTTTTTTTTTTTACTACTAAAATTCTTAGCTTTTTATTTGTTATCATAATCAACAAATTGATTAAAATGAGACGGTAATACAGGTATATATATATTTTTTCTTTTTATAAAAGATCTAATATTAAAATTTTAAGGAATCATTGCTAAAAAATGTGGTGGCAGTGTTTAAATTACAAGAAAACAAAAATTAAAATGCATGTATTAAAAAGCAAATGAATCGAATCAATAAAATATCATTTTATTTTATCATTTTTGAACAAATAACTACAAAAAAAAATTTCTTTAAAATAAAAATGTTTGATGTTTAAATTTCAAAACAATTTACTGTTCAAAAGTTTTATTATTCAAATTAAAGTAATTTAGCAAATAAAAAAACTAATATTAGTTAGTTTTCTACATATTTTAAGACTTATTTATACTGATTAGAAGGAATACATAAATTTATAAATCGTGTGTATGCTACTTCTGTTAACACGCTCTTTGCGTGTTGTTTCGTAACTTAAAATTATGTAGTGTAAAGATTAGGTCACGATGAATCATGATTTTTAACAGTGACCCAGATAACGGTTTTTAAGGATGTACTTCTCGCATAATATGAGGGGGAGTTTTAGGATGTTATAACAGTCGACATCCGTGTAGGATAGTTAAGGAGAGATACGAAGTTTCTGCAGTCCATTTTACATTGATAAGTCATTAAATTAGTAATGAGAAATGTGTAACGCTAATAAAATGTAAGACGGAAAATTGGGTTCAGATTTTAGAGTTAAAAAGAATTAAGTACGTAGCTAAAACTATAGAAGAAGCAAACCCAAAAGGAAAAAAAAAATCAAAAATAATGTGGATAAAGATGTTTTAAAAACATTAACTTTTTGCATAACAAAACCGTAATAGCATTCGATATACATACATTTTCATATGCTTCATGGCTAGTCTAATCAAAAACAACTAACCAATATATATATATATATATATATATATTATAAAAAATATTTCAAATAAATTCACTTAATATATGTATGTATGTATATATGTATGTATATATTATAGTGAATTTATTTGAAATGAAATGAGTATAAACTACAACGAAGAAAAATAATAGCTAAAGGCATAAGCTAAGAATTAACCCCATAAATTGCAGAAGCAGATAAAAAACAAGTATGCAAAATACATGCAAATAGAATGAGTATCAAGTTTTTCAATAAATTAAAAACATATATTTTGTGGACAACTTCATTACAGAATACGTTTCATCAAGACATTATATATATATATACATGTGTATGTGTGTGTGTAATAACACCTGTTGTGTTCTTCCTGAATTCTCAACTTACAACTAAATTCAATTGCTACACTAAACTCTAATAAACTTAGTTCCCCTGTTTCTGGTAATAGATACTCCTAACAGCTGTGCATCTATAATTTATCGCCACTTTATGGCTCTTAGCTTTATCCCCTGCATTATATTAACCAGACCACTTTAAATTATGTGTTTGTATTTTTGTTGTTCTGTCTCCAGATGCTTTGAAACATTCACAGCTGGTAGACGTGGTTATACACTCTACTGTTGCTGCCCGAATTAAATCCAAATCATCTTAAATTCTTTAAAACTGTTAATAAAATGAAGCAAATAGACTCATGTATTTTCCTTTATCAACTAAATCCTTTCGGCTTTGACTACAACTCATAACGGTTTCTACGCTACTACACACACATTGCATGTATATATATATATATATATATATATATATATATATATATATATATATATATATATATATATGTGTGTGTGTGCAATGCTCTTAGGTGAAGAGCATTACATATACGTAATGCTGTACGCACATCAGCTCCCTCTACTGGTCTAAAGTAATGTGCAATTTAGCTTCTGTTTTAATCCTTTCCCGATTTGTTGACGCACACCTTCATGCTTAGTTTTTATTGTGGACCGACAAATCCTTTTTGGTGATCTAATTTTTATGGGGATGAATGTATTATACAATTATCCGCACATTGGGGCATGATCTGTACGGTCTATGTGTATGCCACGCCGTTCCCGAAGCGGATGGTTGACAATTACTAGTATGTGTTTTTGCAACGCCTATTACTCCATTACTCCCATTGTCCATTGTACTCCTCTAACAGGGATCGCTTTCGTCTGAAATTGTGTCATCTTGTTGGGATTTGTTTTCGATAGGGTGGAGACATGTGGTCTTCCGTGATAAATCTCTTCAATTTGACCTTGTTGGAGGCACCTTGGTGAACACTCCAATGCTGCCTAGTGTTTGGAGCGGTACACAACACCTATTGCCAGTGGAATGATTTGGAATGCCGTTGCATACGACACACTGTCCTATTTAGTAATGATTCATTGCATCAAGACATCCAGCTGTACATTCAGGGGACATACCTCCGCCACAGTTGCTCCCTCTTATGCAATACTCCCAGGAAGAATGTTCTAACACTATCGGCCACACACAAAAATGTCACTCTGGAGTGGATTAGAGTTCCTCTTCAATATAGACAAACTTGTAATTATAAATTTGTGGGTTAATATAGGTCGATAAGTTGTACAGCATAGGTGTCATGTCGAACTAGAAGCACTCTTGGAGTAATTACGGAAGGAGATGCCACAGAACAATATAAGTATGTCTTAATGTCAGTTTGTATTGCATTGCGCATACTAGAGGAGTCAGATCCTTTAGATTCTATATTTCTTTGTGAATTTTCTTGAAATAAATTATCTTTTTTCCCTTCATTTACTTATAAACACCCGTGTGAAATTTCGATTGGTCAGGACAATTCCTTCTTGGTGCTCTAATATTATATATGGCAATTTTTTACATGCAAAAACACAATGAAATCACCTGCTGTTACAAAAATTATTAAAATGTTGAATTGAACACATCTTTATTTTCAAAACAGGCACATTTTGTTTTGTTATTATTTATTTATTTAGAAGTCTTCGATAGACTATACGTCACATACGATTAATGGTGCTCACATAAAAACATTGTAAACATTAAAAAAATTATTCTTTAGTTGAATAAAAAACAGTAAATACATATATTTGATTGTTTTGATGCATTTTTAAAAAAGCGTAATTTTACTTTTCACTTTTCAGACACGCTATACTTAAATTATACATTTTTTTACTGTCGGAAATTATATTATCTGTAATTTAAAGCATTCCATGACTGAGAAATTAAAAGTCACCATATTACGATGCTCTGTAGTTTGCAGTTTATAGTGTGTAAATTATATTTTGTTTATTGTGTATTTTATTATAAGCACGCTTAATGTATTTAATTTGTTATCTAAAAAACGGCTTTTCTCAAAGTGAGAATAAATGTTGTTTACTTAAGTTTACCTCAGTAAATATATTTAAAGTTATTTTTATTAATTTATTTATTTATTTACAGAAATTATATATACTTTTCCATAAAAAGGAAATTTTTGCATAAAAAATATTTAAAAAAACAATTAAGTAAAATATTTGGTTCAGTGAATGATAAATAAAAAATTTAAAGTAGAAGTTCACGGACTTCAAAGGGTGGAGAAGGGGTTTTTTGCCCTCCTTGGCAAAAAAATAGGGAATTCATGGACCTCACGAACTCTTATTCTACAGAATAGCAAAATTATTTTTACAAACATACTTCATTTGTCTGCATATATGCATTTGTTTTCAAAATTACTTCTGCTCTATTAATGCATAGCCAGGGCCGATTTAGATGAAAAGAGGCCCTAGGCTATTCCACTTATGAGGCCCTTTCACCTCCCATTTTTAAGTTTGTAAATGACTGTTATGTGTAAATGTTTGTTACATGAGAGATAATAAAATACATCATTGCTATGATATATATCAATAAGTTAAATGAAACACGTTGTGATTGGTACTAATCTTATAAAAAATGTGGCAACGATAATAAATCAAAAAAAAAAAAATCGAGAACACTTATTTGGACATTTATTCTCAGCACCCTATATAGTACTTGCAACAATAATTAATCAAACATAACATACAACATTTACAAAGAAACAAAAATTCAAATAATAAAAATCTTTAACTACGAAAATAAAATATGCAATAAAAATTTTCATATTTTCTATGAAATTAAATTAAATATATTCAATATATTGAACATTAAAGCAAATTCAATTCAGATAAATTTATTTCATAATAATTCGCATTTAAAGTTTAAGTATGAAATATTATGAATTTTAAATTTTATTAGTCACGTGTATAGAATTTCTCCTTATTTTCGATTCAGTAAGTGTCTATTGTTTTAGAATAATGTAATTCTAATTTTGCTAACAATTTGAATACAGGCCCCGCTTGATCTTGAGACCCTAGGCTGAAGCCTAGCTAGCCTATAGGAAAATCCGGCCCTGTGCATAGCATTAGTGCCCATAAATAATTAATCTGAACTTAGTGTGCAGTGGTATCCTTTGCACAATATTTGTATCTTCAATGAGTTTTTAAGGCAATTTTATTCTCTATGCTGCAAGAAAGCATGTCTCTTAATATAAAATTCAAACAATTTTCATTATGTCTGTTGTAACATCTAATTTCATTATTTATTTCCGCCTGTGATTTCCTGATTTCAAAACGTCACATGTAGTATCTGTGCACCTTAGCAACTTCCTAGATAGCTCGTCAAAGTAAATTGTACCATCTGAAGAGGAAATGATAAAATAAGATGTGTAATCATTCCGGTTTTTAACGAGCCTGCCTAAAGCACTGAGTCAAAAGTAAGCATCGTTATATCGATTGGGAAAAAAATTTAACTTAAGTTCAGTTTAAATGCACTACAGTGAAAACCTTTTTTAGAAGCATAAAATGATGTAAAACAGATGATTATTTTGATCAAATTTGCTCAATTATTTTTATAATTATTCTATTTGCATTTAATTTTCATAACAAAATTGCTAACTATTTGGGATAATAACAAGCAATGTAAAGCCTTTATTTTTAAATTAAGATAAATTATTTATTTATACTAGTGTAAATAATTACAAGCGAAGAACTTATATTCCAAACATGCACACCGTATCCATTACTAAACTAAGGCATTTTTCTAAGATTATCAATTGGTTTGTCTCTCTATGGTAATTTTCGCACACTCTGGGATGATTAGACTGGGACGACAGTTTAACGTGGTTTCCGAACCACTAACAAACATCCATACGATAGCCAAGATTCGAACGTGAAGCCTATTGTAGCATAGGCCAGAGCGCTGGCCAATTAACCGTCCGGCCACTTCTAAGCATATCAGTAATTGGAAGCAAGATCATTAGTTTAGAAAGGTACAGGTGCCCATTGGTAAAAAAGTTATTCAGTTTCAATTGAATTTATTTGTGTTAAAACTGATGAAGAGAACTTAATTAAAATTTTCAACTGTGATTATCTTTATAAGCTGTATCTTTATGAAAGCTGTTGCTTCTGGGTTCTAGTTGGGTTTTTGTTCCAAATTTTCACAGTGGAGTAAATGATTAATTTAGAAACTAAAATTTTAACAGTACACCAAAGAGATCAAATAAGTTTAATAAGAACAAATTTATATTCAAATATTAATATATTAGATTAAATTAACCATGGCAACAAATTTACTGCAATAAAAAGAGTGATTGATTTGTTTGAAGTTTACTTATTGCATAATCGATTAATTGCTGTCTGCCAGTTAATTTGTAGTATTTGTCCTACTGAATACTCGGAAAAGGTTGAAATGTAATATTGTATATAAAATAACAATCATTTTTATTGGGTGAAATACATTTTCTGACACATCAAAAATATATTTTTTATTAATAAAAAAAAAATGTTAAATTATTAAGATTACACAATTGTATATGAGTATGTAGAGATCATCCGTAAATGGATCAATTAGCAAAGTATGATGTTTAGCCTTTTAAATATGTAAATAATATCTTTTAATAGATAGATCGTATTCACTAATCAGATATCTTAAGTACTTTTTTCATTGGTATTTAAAATAATACTAGATTATTGAAACATATAATTTATTTTATAATACGAATTTTTACCAATCAAATTTCATATATTTTGGTAGCTATATGTTCCATGTTTAAATCATTTTTAGGTAGAAAATTTCATCAATAAAAGATATTTTTAAAATAATTAATTACATATTAATGAGAGGTTGATAAAGCCTGTTAGTTAGCAATTAATTAGAATGGCTACAGAATTAGAAACCCAGCCATCTAGTCCCAGTCAATGAAAAGTTTCCGAATCCATATTAGGACAACAACAAAGATACTGTGTCCAAAAAAAGTAAGACGTTTTCAATTTAAATTTCCCGAGCGTATGGCATTTCAATTTTTTTTTTCTTCTTTTTTAGGTTGTTGACACTGTCCTTGACATCTGTGTGAAATTTGACGTCAAAATATTCATCAGCGTTTGAGTTTCGCTTGGTTTTGTGAGATGCTAAAACTGATTCCGGTGGTTTTGGAAATGTCTCTTCAATCGACTCAAACGGTGTCCCCGGGTGGTCTTTTGAGTTTAGGGAATAACCAGAAGTAGCACGGTGTGTATACCGTGGTTGTGGAACGATATGGGTTTCATTTTTGGCAAAAAAGTCACGAAGAATCAATGCAGTGTGAGATTGCGTATTTAGTGTTTTGGTACCAATCAATATTTGACGCGTTTGAAACCCAAACCATCTTTTAAAATGGAATTTTGGGATTCCAACATCATCAGCAAGATCTCTAATTGTAAATCGACGATTTTCAAGTACCAAATCTTTAATTTTTTTGGATGTGAGCTTCGTCGACTGAGGTTGGTGGTTCGACCAGAGGGCTCTTCGTCTTCAACGCGTTCTCTGCCTCCTTTGAACTGTTTTTACCATTTCTAAACATTTTTTTCCGATATAAGAATGCTCACCGAATGCCTTCTGCAACATTTCCGCAAACAAAATTGAATGCAAGTTCTTTGCTCAATTATTTGAAACATTTAAAAAATCGCCGGAATCAGTTTTAGCATCTCACAAAATCAAATGTAACTCAAACACTAACGATTATTTTGACGTCAAATTTCACACAGATGTCAAGGACAGTGTCAAAACCTAAAAATGAAAAGAAAAAATACCATATGTCCGGGATATTTAAATTGAAAATTGGTCTTACCTTTTGGACACAGTAGTAATTTGTAAACATGCTACCAAAACAGGAATACTTTCTTAAAGATTGAGCATCGTATATAAAAAAAAAAATATTACGTCAAAATACGATATGCAAATTATTGAAGCCGATGCTGCTTACATCGTCTGTATCAGGTGAAAATGTAACTGAAAACAAGCTTTAAACCAACTGTAGCTTTTGCAAGTAGAAACCATGTAATGAAATTTTGATTTAGCCGTGTTTTAGATATAAGTCCTTGACATCATTAATCTGAGGAATCATGTTAGCAAGCCATTGAGCGAATAGAAGATGGCCAAACTCAGTTCTATCTATCAAAATGGTGTATACAAGCTCTTCTGTAATTCATAAAATGTGGAATATATTTCTATGAAAAGAATTAACTTCTTGAAGATACAGAAAAGAATGTTATATTTGCAGCGACTGCAAGGAGGTACAGAATCTCTAAATCAGCTATCGAAAATCTTCTTTGATAGTAGGCACTGGAAGACTAGTATTCAGATCAGATATGGCAGAAGATTTTTAGAAAGAAGATTGTATACAAGAAGTCCAGCATTAAGTGTACCACACCACCTAAAGGAAAGGTTTAATTGGGTATGCTCACATATCAATTGAATTCTGCACTTTGTTTGAAAAGTGATTCAAGAAGATTGTTGGTATGGTAAAATCGGGAACTGGATATTATGTAGATTATATCCCAAAAAAATCCAGATTTGATTGACCCAATGTATGTGTCTGGGCAGGTATTTCTTTGCATTGCTGCATTGTCCCCAAGCCACACTATCATCCCAAGAGGCACCATTATTGCTCTGATGTATAGAGAAAACATCCTTGCCAGTCCTGTGTTGGTGTAGTTAGTAACTTCTTCATTCTACAAGAGAATAATGCAAGATCACACATCTTCGTGTGGAGACTATTGGCCAGCAAGTCTTGATTGAAGAGGTATGTCTTCTAAAGAGTTGCTTTCTCATTCGAATGGTTATTTGCTGCCAACTGAATTAATAAATACCGTTATTTTAAGCATGGAAAAATAAGAAAATTAATATTCACGTGATGAAACTGATCACACGTTAAATGCAAATGTTGACCATTTTGTATATTTTGACAGAAAATCTTATTGTTTTCTTTTGGTCCAGTTCCTAATGGAACACACACATACAAAATCAATGAACTAGGAAGATTAAAAAGAAATGTTAAAATCGGTTTTTTCCGTATCAATAACGTTCTTTTAACATACAGCCCAATCCTTCGATAAAAAAATACATTGAACAAAACATTTTTTACAAAACCTGAACATAGACCATCAAATTGCCATAAATTACAACGAATTACAACCATTTCTACAAAATATAACAAAAGTTGCTTTCTTTGCGATGGTTATCGATGGTTATCAAATTTTTAATATTCCTTAACATGAAAGTGTTTTACCAACAATAGGAAGATTAAAAATAATGTTTATAATCGCCTTAGAAGCCCTCTTCCGAAACATTCCACGAAGAAGAGTTCATTCTGAAAATTTCTTTCTCCTAACATGTGTTTTACCAACAATAAGTAATTATCCTAACACATTTCGAATCGTTTGGCGATCTCGAAAATTATTCAGAGCGAGAATTTGGCGATCCAACCGAACTTAAGCCGAAATGAATTGAAAAAAAGAAAACAGAACAGGAAAGAAAAGGAAGAAAAAGAAAATTGGAAGCAAGAACGACCAAACAAGACAGGCTAGCAACCTCACCAGAAGTGATGTCTGTTTTCGGCCCTGGAGGTAAAAAGAGGTTTTCCGCTCTTCTGAGTGGATGTGAACCCAGAGAAATCTTCAATGGACTTTAAGTTTGTCTGGCCTACCATTCTGATTCTCGCCCTACACTGTGTCCTATGCAAAGCTGATAGCGATGTGACAGAATCATCATTGAAAGGGGGCCTACCTCCCAGTCCATGGCCCTCCTGAACCAGGTAAGAACCTTTAACCTTTGCATAGTAAAAAATGAGTTAAATGACCTGATGGAACGATGGTTAATCAATTGCGGATGCGATTGTGACTCGGTCAAGGTCATTTGTTTGTCTGGAGGGTAAATGCGGATGAGATTTGTTCATGTTTAAAATAATGAATGAGGAAGGGTGAATTCATGAAACTTGATATTGGTTATTGAATGAAGCTTTTTCATAACTCTTGTCGATCATAAAGTCCTGGTATTATAATTTTGCTTAAATTGGACCTGATTTTTGTAGATAAATTTAAATGTCGATTTTATGTAACAAATTCTTATAACAAAAGAAATTCAATAAACAAATTAATAATGATATAAATAATCAAAAATAATTTTATAAATAAAAATAAATGATACTATAGATATAAATAAATGTAAATAATAAATAACTATAAACTTCTTTTCAATTGACAAAAAAAAGAAAGGTTTAAATTTATTTTATTTATAAATGAAAATAATATTAGTTTATTTATATTTCATGTCTGAATAAATTCTTTTTTTTTCATTTTATTGCGAGTAAAAAACTACTAGGATAAAAAATTTATATATAATAGGCTAAAAAATCAAAAATTTAGATGATATTTAAAAATTTTTCACTTCAATATATTAAAATATTCATTTCAGAAAACAATTTACTGAATATACCTTTATTATTTTGATAATATTTAAAAATTGCATGTAATGTAATAAATCTAATGAATTAATAATAATTTTTCTTTTTTATAAAAGATTTTAATAAAACTTTAAAAATATGATTTCTGACTTTTAAGATGGAGAATCACAAATATTTTTAAAATCTAGATATTGAGAGATAAATAATATTTTGTAATAAAACTATTTTCATTTAGTATTAGTTAGGTTAATTTCCTTCAGATGCTATATGCCATAAAAATTAGTGTATTTTTAATTATGATAGTGTTATACAGATATTTTAAAAGAAAGGAATTAAGGCCCCAATCATCTAAATATTTCCAATGAAAATTTAAAAGGAAAATAGAAATTTTATAACAGTATTTTACAAATAAGAATCATTAAATCGGTAAAATTTCATTACAATATTTGATGTTATATTATATATATCTTAAGAATTATTAAAAAAAACTTTTAAATATTAATCTTGTTATATTTTATTCATTGTTAACAGATTTTTTTCAAAAGATTTTATTTCATTATAGAAAAATGGAAATAAAATATTTCTAAATATAAATTAAATAATAAAACACTTATAATCGTAGCATTTGTGTTGAAATTAACTGAAAAGCTAACTAGTTGAAACTTAACTTGTATTCATAGCATTTGCTTTAAAATTCACTTTATAATCGTTAGCGTTTTTTAGCAAATTTCTTTAACGATAAAAGGAATAAAAACATTTATTAATGCATATCTTTTGCTAAACACTCGTGGTAACATGTACTGAGGAAAGAAGAAAATAGAACATCATTTGACCCTTGGAGTGTGCAGAAAAAAATTGTTTCTCTACCTAAACGTAACTAAACCGGATTTAGAAAACGGAAGAAGGATTTTTTTCTTTTTTTCTAAATCCTTCATGAATTTTACATCTGCAAGAAATACATTTATAACTTAAGAAATGAAGACATACTGAATAAAAAGACATACAGTAATTTTCGATAAATCAAATTGTTTTTGAGTATTAAGAGATTATTTAATTGTGATAATTATTTTAAGTAATATTGATTATTTTTGATTTCTAACAAAATTTGAATTTTGATTACATATTCCCCTTTTAAGGATTGAAATTTATGTCAAATAAAGATTTATACATTTAAAACTCCTGCAATAGTTTTATAATAACGATGTATAATAATTGTAGTTTAATTATTTAGTAACTAACAAAGGCTGATTCTTCTCTTTACAGCTGTTTGTTGTTTAAAGCTATTTACAATAACAGCTTTAAACAAACAAACATAGCTAAAACAGCTTGTTTTAACAATTTTTTCTGGTTGTTAACGTAAGAAATTTTTCTTCTTTAAAGATGCTAGTGTAAACAATATTCTTAACAATCTTGTCCTAGCAATTAATTTAGCTTAATAGTATAACAGAATTTTATCGTTCAAAGCTGTCGTTCATTAGTTAAGGAACAGAAAAAAAAAACGACACAAATATTAACTTTAATAGTTCAGTTCATTTTACTTAACTGTAACTGTAACTGCTAATATTAATATTTATCCTATAATAAGTTACAGATTAAAAGCAAGTTGACTTGTAAGTAATAACTAATCATTAAACAAGAATATTTAAATAACTAACTAACTGTTATTTGATGGGGAAACGTTTTGCATTTTCCAGTCATTGAATTAAATATTTATTATTAAATATTAATTCCACGTCCCTTTTATCCATTTCTTTTTCTTTATAAAAATTGTTTCTCCTGTAAATGTTTTTATTTATTTATAAACTGAAATATTGCAATAATTTCAGATCTTTTACTTCAGCGATGCTATGGACGATGGGGTTGTTTTTCCATAGGCGAACCTTTCCTGTCGATATACCGTCCCGTTAATTTATTTCCTCTGCATCCGGATGTCCTGGATGTCAAGTTTTCCTGAAAACTCGTTCGAATCCCGATCTGTTCACGCGGCTTCGTCCCGAGAGCAACGAGAGCTTCACGCAGCTGAGCTTTGATCCAAAACAGGAAGTAAAATTCATCGTCCATGGCTATCTCGAACATGGTCACCAGAAATGGATTCAGGTAGGTTGGAATCTTTTTTGTTGAGCTTTTATATTTTGGGTTTCGTTTTTTTTTTTTTTTTTTTTTTTTATGGAATATTTTTTAAAAAATTGATAAAAAAAAATTGTTGAAGGTCATTTGAAAAGTCGAGATGGCAAAAATTTTGGAATTCAAATGTACAAAAATACAATAAAATTTGCGAAACAGCCAATATTGTTGGTGTTATTACCTATATCTTTATTAAAACTCAATCCATACAAATTTGGTTTTTTTGGTTTGTTGCTTTATGGGCATTTTGTGCACACTTTGGGCTAATTCGGCCGGGACACATGGATTAACATGGATTTCGAACCACTACTACACCACACCACATCACATCACTGTGCCTAGAGCCGAGTTGCCCTTTACAGTTTGGGAAAGATGTGGGTGAGAAGTTTGATTGGGCTCTGTGAAGCTCTACGGTCATATGAGACAGGGACCTACGGATTAAAGTGAATTTAAATTAAATTGAACCGAATTAGCATTTATTAAAGTTACTGAAAAATTTTAGAGCCTAAAGTTACTAAATTTAATTAACATTCTTTAAAGTTACCCTACAACATAGCAGATTAAGCGATACCCAAAAGACACCAGGTGGTGTTTATTAAATCTGCATCGACATTTTGAAAGCGCAATTTGTAACAAACACAAAATACCCCTAAGAGTGGCATTTGGTGAAGGGATTCATACTTTCCCCCTCACTTTCTTCAGCCCAATAGAAGGATGTCCCATTCTATTGATTTATCAGTAGGGCTGGCAAAAATCAGTAGGGCTGGGCTAATAAGTAGTCCATAAGCCCAAGAGTGGCATCTGGAGAGGGAGTTCGCACTCTCTTCCCTACCATCTCGAGCCCAACAGAAGGACTTTCCGGCTTACTGATGTTTGTTTCTTATCCCGGGCATAGACACAGAAGCCTTCTGCAAAGTGTGATTTATTCATTCTCTGAGTTCAGAAACCCAACAAGTTATTTATCTGTTCACTCCTGCTCGCATTCGTTGATGTGAATCTGATCGTTATTCTCAATGACGTGAATCTGAACATTATTCTTATTGAACTAAATCTTATCATTATTCTCATTGAAGTGAATCTTATCGTTATTTTCATTGAAGGGAACCTGAACAATTAAATATTCTCATTGAAATCAAATTTCATTGAAGTTAATCTAAATATCATTCTCATTGAAAGCAATTTTATCGTTATTCTCATTGAAATGAATCTGAACATTATTTTCATTGAAATGAATCTGATCGTTATTCTCACTGAAGTAAATCTGATCAGTATTCTCACTAAAGTGAATCTGATCAGTATTTTCAATGAACTGAATGTAACTATCATTCTCATTGAAGTGAATCCGCTCATTTTCTTCATTGAAATGACTATTCTCAATGAAATGAAACTTATTATTATTCTTATTGACGTGAATCTGAACATTATTTTCGTTGAAATGAATATTCTCATTGAAGTGAATCTAAACATCATTATCATTGAAAGGAATTTTATCGTTATTCTCATTGAAGTAAATCTGAATATTATTCTCAGTGAAGTGAATCTAATCAGTATTCACAATGAACTAAATCGAAACAGTATTCTCATAAGTGAAACTTATCTTTATTCTCATTGAAGTGAATCTAGACATTATTCTCGTTGAAATGATTATTCTCATTGAAGTGAATCTGGACATTATTCTCATTGAAATGAATATTCTCATTGAAGTGAATCTAAACATTTCTCATTGAAAGCAATTTTATCATTATTCTCGTTGAATTGAATCTGGTCGTTATTCTCATTGGAGTAAGTCTGATCAATATTCTCATAAGTGAATTTGATCGAATTCAGTTATTCTCATGAACTGAATCGAATCAGCATTCTCATTGAAGTGAATCTGGTCAATATTTTTATTGACGTGAATCTGAACATTATTCTCATTGAAGTGAATCTGGTCAATATTTTTATTGACGTGAATCTGAACATTATTCTCATTGAAATGAATCTTATCTTTATTCTCATTGAAGTGAATCTGGACATTATTCTCGTTGAAATGAATACTCTCATTGAAGTGAATCTAAACATCATTTCTCATTGAAAGTAATTTTATCATTATTCTCATCGAAGTGAATCTGAATATTATTCTCGAGATAAATCTGATCGTTACTCTCATTAAAGTGAGTCTCATCAGTATTCTCAATGAACTGAATCGAATCAGTATTCTCATTGAAGTGAATCCGATCATTATTCACATTTAAAACGATTAATGTTCTTAACAAATATCCTCATGTACGAAAGATGTGAGAAAGACCAAAATTAATTTTACCATTAAATAATTATTTAAGCCTATTATTGTATAAGTGGAAAATTTCGAAATTATATTTTCTAATATAAGCTGTTCAAAGTTTTATTTAACTTAACATTACTAATAGCGTTTGGTGAACTGTAGAAAAAGAACTCTTAAATCACATGGAAGGAGATTATTTTTGGAGATTACAAAATTTATAATACATTTTAGTATTTTTCCTACTTGAAAACCGTCAGTGCGTGAATAATTGGAATGTGACTAATTTTTTTCTTTCTAAGAAATTTTTATTTTTAGAATTTAAATTAGCAAATAATTCTTATTCAGTTTTTTTTTCTAGATATATTTTTTAAACTTATTTTTATTTTTTAGTTTTTCAAGTCACAAATTATTCATAGTTTGTTCGTTCTTTTTCCTTAATCTATTCAATAGAGATTATATAAAGTCATCCAAATACTTTTGTGTTTTGTAATTTAAAATTATCCTTTTCAATATTGAATTCATTAAATTAAACTTTATAACAGGAGAATGCAACTGAAAAATGTCAGTTAAAAAGTTTTTCTTAAAAAGTTTTATTGTATTTGGTACGCATGAACCAATTCCATTTTCAAGATTTATTAAATGTTTCAAATATTTTATTTCTGTATATCAACATGCAAGTAATTACCGAATTTTATTAAAAATAAACGTATTCTTGTTAAAAATTAGTTTTTTAAATTTTTATTTAAACAAATATTTTGATTTACTTTATATAAATATTCGTACAAATATAAAAATAATTAAGTATTGAAGTATTTTTTAAGTGTTTTTCATTATCAGAAGTATTGTATGTAAAACATTGAAGGAACTTTTATAATTCAATAAAAAATTTGTTTTTCAGTTTCAAAAATTCGTTAAGCATAGTATTTTTATGTATTTAAATTTTTATGTATTTATTCAGTATTCTCTTTCAGGATATGATCCCGTGAATTGTTGACGAAGGACAACTTCAATGTGATTTCTGTGGATTGGGTGTTTGGTGCAGCGCCCCATACACCCAAGCTGTTGCTAATGCAAGAATGGTCGGAATTGTACTGGCTGAGTTTATAGAGTTATTGCGGGTGAGTACTCTACATTGTAGTTTTTTTTATTGAATATTATGGTCTGAAGATTTGCAAAAATTATTAGAACGATTTTGATTTTTCGATTGATTTTTAGTTTATTGAACAAATTTGAATGATTTGAATTCATTAAACGAATTTGAACGATTTTGATCTGTTGAACGTATTCCAAAGATTTGGATATATTTTAACATATTCGAATAATTTTGATTTATTAAACGAATTTAAACGATTCGGATTTTTATTGAATTGAATGATTTTTATTTTTTGAACAATTTTGATTTATTAAAAGAATCTGAAAGACTTTAGCCTATTGAACGTATTTAAATGTTGATATATTGAATGAATTTGAACAATTGGGATTTATTAAACGAATTTGAACAATTTTAATTTATTGAACGTTTTTGAAACATTTTGATTATATTGTACGTATTTGAATCGCTTTGATTTTATTGAACGATTTTGATTTATTAAATGAATTTGAACGATTTTAACTTATTGAACGTATTTGAATGATTTTAATTTTATTGAAAAGATTTTTATTTATTTAACGAATTTGAACGATTTTGTCTTATTGAGTATTTGTACAAATTTGATTTTATTGAACGATTTTGAAAAAATTTTTGAACATTTACAAAATGGACTCAATGTTTCTGTAACTAATAAGCTAGGCTTTTGATACTTAAATAATAAATTTTTGGAACAATTAATCTAGGTTAAGACTTGGAACTTCTTCAGTAATTCATATTGATAAGTTGTGATAGTTTGATTTAGCTGAATCATTTTATGTTAAAAATATTGTATACAAAAGAAATTTCAAATTTTAAAAATCTTGGATTTTTTTTAAACAAACGAGTTGTCAAAAATAAATAAGTTGTGATATTTGCTGTTAGTCAATGAAGAAATGATTCGGAAAAAATCTCACATTCAAAAATGGTGGAACCTACAATTAATATAAGGTTCATAATAAAGGTTCAAAATTATAGCCACTGAATATGGTTACTGAATATTCCCCTTTTTTTGTCTTGGATACATTTTCCAGTATTTTTCATAAAAAAAATTCTGAATAATTCCAGAACTTAATTTAAGTTACGCATTCATAATTTTTCTAAATTGCAGTTTATTTCGATGTTTATAACCGTCGTGACTATTTTTCTAAATTCGCATAAAAATGCATTAAAATGTATTTCTATTAATATTATCAACATATAATTATTTATTTTGCAGGACGTTTATTCCATACCGTTGAGCTCTATGCATGTAATCGGTCACAGTTTGGGTGCTCATGTGGCTGGATATGCAGGGCAAAGATTAAACAAACTGGGAAGGATTACAGGTGAGATAATTTAGAATAAAATTTTTAAAACGAAAATAATTTATTTAAACTAACTGGAATTCTATTCCTATTTCATTTTTTGCATGGGTTTCTATCAGTCAAAAGTATTTTATAGTTATTTTCCCATTGGTAAGTAACAATAAATAACTGATTTAGCAAAAATAATACAGAAATTTCATTTTTTTACGATTGTTCAGCGTTATGAGAATACAATTGTTACAGTATTTTAATACTTGGTAAAAAGAAAATCAAATATTTTTTCCACAACCTCTAAATAAATACGAATTCGATTCCAAAATTTATAAAACTTATCAAGGTGGGTTTTTTAAAATCCACTTAATATGTTATTTCAAAAGATTCGACAAAATGTATTGATAAAATATCTTCTGGAATGAGTACCACTTATTTTAATAACTTTCGAACAAACTAAGAAAAATTTCGTTAAACATGCTGTCTAAACAGATAATAGGATGTCATAATCTGTCTCAATAATTTAAAGCTTTGCATACAGAGTTTAATGTAGGAGAATTTGTTTATTCAGCAAGAAAATTCTGAATTGAGCTTGGTTCTATAAATAAGTAACTGTGAAGTATTTAGTTAACTAATTGAAAACTATGATATTTCACTTTTATGTTAACAAATATGGACACGTTTGGGACACCATAGTCAAGATGTGTACAATTATGTAAATATATATTTATAATACATATCTTATCTACATATGTAACTAACTAACTCGCTGGCACTACAGTCTATATTGGACCATAGCCGTCTATCTACTCACAGATTCCGAAACAGGAGAGGTTTACTTTTATTGGGCAGGATTGTCGGCTCCGCGCTCAACAGTCATATTAGACCGGGACCTACGGTTTAAAGTGGATTCCAAACCACTACAAACATTCATGGCACCCCTGGGATTCAAACCCGAAAACTGTGGCAACGAACGCTAGTCGCTCGGCCATCAAGCCCTTATCTACATACTATATGTATATTTATAATAAACTTGGGGGCTTCTTGAAAAGAAATGCTTCAAAGTACCTATGCGAATTATCACCTGCTGGTATCGATGAACTGGATCTTTGAGCTACCAAACTTCAGCTTTTTATCTTTAGTTTGGTTTGGTTTGTCGCTCTATGGTCATTTTGTGCACACTTTAGGCTAATTAGACCGAGACCTACAGCTTAACGTGGATTTTGAATCACTCACAAACATCCATGCCATCACCAGGATTCGTACCTGAAGCACCAAAGACCAGAGCACTAGCCAATTGGCCATCAGGCTGCCTTTTTATCTTTAATCAGAAAAACGTTTAGATGTTTCGTAAAACTGCTTCAATTCTTATTTCCAGTAGTAGGTATTCTCTTCAGCAAAGCAGTTTAATCACAAAGTTAAATTTTGGCGATATACGTAACTATTCGTCTGTAGCAACTTTGCATATGTACTTTTTATTGTCAAATATTCTAACCACATATATTAGTTAAAGTTCGATAAATTTTTTTCAGCTAAATCTAAATGCAAAAAAAATTGAAGAATATTGCGCAATATAATATGGAATTATTCATATACATGTAATCTGTATAAACTAACAATAAAAAATGACATCAGTAAAACACCATGTGGTTATTCTTTATCCAAAAATATGCTTTGCCCTTCAAATGGTCTCAGTGACCCTACTCTGAAAGAAAAAGACGAGCTTCTTCCTGAAAGATTTCTTGAAACTTCTGGTTCCTCACAACAATCCGAGACACGCTTCGCTTGCAAAATATTTTTCCCCGTCACGCCTGCTTTAGCAATGAAGTTTGGGCTCTTTTGTTTGCGAACTGGCAGGGTGGAGAAATTGCTTCATGCTTTGCTGGTGATTTTGTTTCTCTTTGGTTCCTCTTCCTATTCTCTTTTCTTAAGAAAAAAAGAATTTGTTTTTATTATGCTAATGACCATGTAAGAACAAATGGAGATACACGTGATGAGCGTGAACAAATAAGTTGTTTTCATTTCTGAGAAAGCAATCCATTATCCAATATTCTCTGTAAGAGAATGACTGCTGCCTGATGACCAATTGCCCACCGCTTTGGCCTTTGGTACCACAAGCTTCAGATTCGAATCCTGGCTCTGGCATGGATGTTTGTGAGTGGTTCGAAAATCCTCATTAAACTGTAGGTCCCTGTCTAATTAGCCTAAAGTATACACAAAAAACCGTAGAGCGACAAACCAAACCACTGTGCACTTAAATAACGATTAATCTGCTGCATATATGCCTTTTAGTAATAAATGTTCTCAATCCAGCAATTAAAAACAACAATTTAGTTTAATTATTTTGATCTAATTCACATTTTTATGAGTGAAGAAAGAGCTAATAAATAAACTTATTTAAATTTAATAATATATTAGATTTCAGTAGTCCTGAATATCAACAAAATGTTTATATTGAATTGTAATGACTTTAAAAATGAACTTGAAAACAACCACGCTCCAAATACAAAAGATTTTTTTTTGTGTGTGTGTGATTTTTATTGAATTAACTGTTACATGCATTAACCTAGAAATTTCATTTTTTTCCATTTAATGAAACTGAGTGATCTTTACTAGCTTCAGAAGTTTACATTCATCAGAAAGTGTTTAGGTTTCGCTAGTATAAAAGTAACGAGGAAAATGAAACCTAATATAAATCTCAAACTTGAACTTTTGCAATATTTTTTTTTTTTTACAATAATGAATTTTGTGTATGTGTTAATTTTGAAGAACATAAAAACTAACTACATTCAATTAAAAAGAAAGTCATTCAGCCAAAGTCGCTGTACAATATATTATTAATTTTTAAAAAAAAACAGAGATATTTCATCCATAAGTTTAAAATTTTTTGTTAAATTGCCAAATTTAAACTTTTAAATTCAAATTAACTTTTATGTCTGCTCCTAATGAAAAAAAAAACAAGCTATAGGCCTTATAAATAAGCCATACTTTGAAGAAAGGGATTTAAGATATTCTTATTTAAAAAGAAAAATGATGAACTTTTCTTACATTAGATTAATCCAAAATAAAGATTCTTCTTCTTCTTCTTCATTGTTGAAACAGCCCCATGATGTGCCAAAGCCGTCTGCTCACTGGCAGATTTCGAGACAGGAGATTTTTTTTTTTTTTACACGGGATAGGGTTGTCAGTCCTATTCCCAACGCTCTACAGTCATATTACACCGGGACCTACGGTTTAAGGTGGATTCCGAACCACTACAAACTTCCACGGCACCGCCGGAACTCGAACCTGAAACCTGTAGTACCGAGCGCCAGATCAAAATAAAGACTACGAATGCCAAATGCATACATTAATTGAATGCCCGACAAAGTTCATATCAAAATACCATGCTTTGACGGAGTAGAAATCTTTCATTTTATAACGCAAACTATTTCTTTTTCATTCATTCTATATCAATTTTCACAAAAGGTAGTGACAAATCAGGAATCTGTGAAAAAAATGAATGAAACTTTTTATGAATATTTTATCACACTTTCGGCCAGCATTCTAAAATATTTAATTGTTCTCAATCTGCTGTACAGGTCTTGATCCCGCTGAGCCCTACTTCCAGTACACTCTGGAAGAAGTGAGGCTGATCCCAGCGATGCTCAATTCGTCGATGTGATACATACCGATGGCGGAAGCTTCATTACTGGAGGTAAACATATGTTTTTTTGACTTATAAAGTGCGTAAAATATTGCATACAGAATTCACTTTGTATATAAAAAAAAAAAAAAAAACATTGATGTTCTAATAAGAATTTCAACTCTATGGGAATGGAAACTAATCCAGATAAGATGATTATTTCACCAATAAATTTTCGTTTATTTTAAATATTTTAATATGCTATGAAAATTGAAAATTAAGTAAGTTCTGATATCAAGAAAGAATGATTTTGAATTCAAAAAGAACTAAACTAATGTAATACTAACTAACTTTAAAAAAAAAAAAAAAAAAGGCTTGTAAATTTTTTGATTGATTTATTATCTCTAATATAAATGATAACTCACATTCAAAATTGAGTCTGTGTATCTGTCAAGAAATGTACTTAGGTAATTTTTTTTTCAATACTGATTTTTATAGATATTATCTTTTTAATACAAATGAATCATAATATTTGCTTGATTTTTCGACAGAGTTGGGACATAATATACATTGCAATTCATAAAAATGAGTTATGTATAATATTATCAAATGAATTTAGATCATAATATATACAGGATTCGCATATAATACTCTTCATAAAATATAATATCCAGGTATAATATTCAGATATAATTTTTATCAGAAGATATTTATTTATATAATTCCAATTCAGTATCTGATATAATATGGAATCGTATAATAATATATCGATTCGATATAATATCCTTCTATCAGAATTATTCAGATATAATATATCAGAATTCGCATATAATACTCTTCATAAAATATAATATCCAGGTATAATATTCAGATATAATATTCTTTTCATCAGAATTGGGACATAATATAATATTCGGATATAATATCATAAAATATAATATCCATCAGAATTGGGATATAATATATCAGATTCATAAAATATAATATCCTTTTTATATAATATTCTTAATATCACATATAATATCCGAGTATAAAATATTCAGGTATAATATATAATATCCTTCATCAGAATTGGGACATAATATATCAGGATTCGCATTCCTTCCTAAAATATAATATCCGTATAATATTCAATATAATATCATCAGAATTGGGACATAATATATCGGCATATAATATCCTTAATATCAGAATTCTTCATCAGAATTATAATATATCAGGATTCGCATATTCCTTCCTAAAATAAATATCCAGGTATATCGAATATAAATTCTTATCCGACATAATATATCAGATTCGCATATAATATTCTTTCAAAATATAATATCCAGGTATATAATAATCCTTCATCAGAATTGGGATATAATATATCAGATTCGCATATAATATCATAAAAATTTTTCAAAATATAATCATCACATAATAATATCCGCATACTCTTCATAAAATATAATATCCAGGTATAATATTCAGATATAATATCCTTCATCAGAATTGGGGGATATTATATATCAGGATTCGCATATAATCCTTCATAAAATATAATATCGAATATAATATCCGAGTATAATATTCGGATATAATATCCTTCATCAGAATTGGGATATATAATATATCAGGATTCGCATATCATATCCTTGATAAAATATAATATCTGGGTATAATATTCGGATATAATATCATTCCTAAAAGAATATTCGTAATAATAAAAAATTGTTTTTAATTAGCCATTAATTAAACAACGAATGTTTCATAATAATTGATATAATAATTTTTGGGTGAAGAATTCTTTCTCCCATACATAGTTAAAAAGTTTCACATAAGACATTTTTTTAGCAATCATTTCCATCTATTACTTTTCAAACTCTTAAAATATCAGAATAACTGAGAGGGAAAAAAATAAAAATAAAAAAAATCTTCAAACTACAAAAGGGTTAATTTCTTCTTTTTTCCCCAAACAAACAAAAATCCTTAAAAACACTTCATAAATTTTAAAAACTAAATAACTATTTCTTAATCTTAATATACAGGGTGATTATAATTAAAGTCCCACTTTCAAAATGCTGAAAAAAAAAAAAAAAAAAAAAAAAGCATTCACAATGAGTTCAAATTTGAACTGAAGATACTGGAAGAAGGGCGAAACGGTATGGCATCAAAAAAAGTTCCACCGATTTTTTCCCATCCAATTTGGTATGACCTTGCCGTGGTGGATGGCCTTTCCACTAACAGTGTCACAACTGCTGAATGACTTGGTAGTCATTTTTTTCCGTCAAAAAAACCGAAACAATCAAGCACATTAAACACTACAGTTGGTTTAATGTACACTCAAATACGTTGTAATTTCAATTCAAAATATCACTGGCAGCCGAATTACTTTCTTTATGATTCAATCTAAATACACTTGAACTTTTTTGATGCCGTCCCATTTCCTCTTTCTTCAAGTATCTTCAGTTCAAATTTGAACTCATTGTGACGAGTGATTCTTTTTTACAGCATTTTGAAAGTGGGACTTTAATTATAATGCTCTTGTATAATTAGAAAAGAAGAAAATTGCAAAATCCAACTAATAGTTTGTTAGTGAAACTTATGAAATCTATGAAAACTTATTAATTTTAATTTATAAATTTATGTACGTGAACTTAAGTGTTTTATATATCAGTTTATTTCTAACCTTGATACAAAGTTTTAAAATACCTTAAAAATCAAATTTAATACATTTGCCTCACAGTTTTTCTATGAAATTATAAAAAATTATAAGATTCATACATCACAATTGAAATTTTCTCTGTTAACATTAAACAGGTCTAGGTATGATTCAGGATTGCGGGCATGTTGATTTTTATCCTAATGGAGGTAAGAGACAGCCTGGCTGTAACCAAAACGTGGTCGGAGCTATCGAAAAAGAAGGAGATCTTTTGTATGGTAAATATGAAATTCTTTATGTTAATAGTACCTCATATTTCTTAATCATTTTATCCCACAAAAATATTTTATTGTAACTATTATCTCACTGTAAATGAATTTCTACGAAAAGCAATTTACTTCAAACAGTCGCTGATGGTAAAGGAAGCAGATAAATTTCCAAGAAAATCGTAGTGGAAACTGCCCCACACATATGCATTATGCAGAAAAAAACCAAGAGAGAAAATCTCCATTAGGCAGTCTGACTATTGATGTAAAAGGCATGTATATATTGCAGCGTTTGCCACCAAATCTTGTTTTTGAAGTCGATGAGTATATTATATGTTGTTTGAAGGAAAAGGTTTATATTGATTTTCATCAGGTAAACAAGGGTTACTTAACTTGATAAATGGCATGTGCTTTATTGAATATACTTTGTTGTAGTTGATTGGTCATCATTGGCTGATCTATGTTTCCTGATATGTAACATAAATGTGGAGTGTTACCTCATTATGTTTACTGTGTTATAAATGTGAGTGTTAGCTTTTAGAAGACATTTTTCTTGTGAAATATGTTGTTCAAATGTAGCTGGCATTAAGACTGTTAATCTTTATGCCATAAGCAAGGACTGCACTGTTGTTACTTATTTATACAGAACCGGGTGGGTCACGTGGCTTGAAGATATGCTATGTACGCAAATACCACTACCCCACAACGCTCTACGATCCTTAGATTGAGTCCATTGATTCCGAACCACACAAAATTCATGGCACAGCGGGACTCGAACCTGAAAGCCTGTGGCATAAGCGTTAGAAACTCGGCCATTCAGGCCCCACTAATTGTCACTGTATTATTGAATTTTGTGTAACAAATTTTGAATATAGTGTATATGATGTAATACATCTTTTGCGTTACATCCTGGGTAATTCTGAGTTTGCTACATAACTACAACATCAGAAGTGAATAACCTCAGAGCTGGCATTAAAAAAGCCTAGAATAGCATTGTTTTTCAATGCCACTGAATGAAAACAAAGACACGAAGAAAAATAAATCTGACATTTTAATTCCCTGTAATTGTTTTTCGAAGTTAAACTTTTAATATGAGAGACGAGCCATAAGTTCGTCAACCTTTTCTGCTACACCTATGTTGATCATTTTGAGCGCATCCACGTTACGCACATCATCACTTCCTGTTTACATTGATAGAGCAGGGTCAGACAATTACTTCAAAATGTAGTACCTTTTTCAAGCTGCAGTTTTCGATTGTTTGTGTTGCTTTTATTTTTTTTTTTTTTTAAGATGACTTCAATTGGAAACCACGGTCTATTCAAATTTGAATCTGATTAGGATAAAAAGTCTGCAATCCTGTGCCCCTTGGCTAGCGTGGGATGGCCAACTGGCTAACATTCTGGCCTTTTGGTGCTTCAAGTTCGAATCCTGGCGGTGGCATGGATGTTTACTAGTGGTTCGGAATCCACGTTAAACTGTAGGTCCTGGTCTAATTAGCCTAAGTGTGCAAAAAATAATCATAGAGTGACAAACCAAACTTGTACTCTTTGCGCTAAATCTCCAAATAAACCAATAGAATGGCGGTCGGGGTTTTTACACAAAAAAAAAAAAAAAAAATATTATTTATTTTTCACTGAACTTGGTGAAGAACTAGAACAAATTCCCACTATCTTTAGGGGTGATTTCAATGTAGGTTTTTCGCGTGCCAATCCATTGATTCAGTTTTTGAGGTTTAGTTTGTCGCTCTACGGTCATTTTTTCCACATTTTAGGTTCTGAGGGCCGGGACCTATAGTTTAACGTGATTCCGAACCACTCACAAATATGCATGGCACTCCAGGATTCGAACCTGAAGTCTGTGTGGTATCAAAGGCGAGCGCTAGCCAATAGGCCATTCGGCCTGTCAAGTTTTGAGGAGAAATTATTATTGAAAATAAACAATTTACCACATGAGCCTACTGCATATCAAGGAACAACAATCAATTCAATTTACGTAGAAATGCTGAAATCAAAAGTTTTCATCGCATACTTCAACTATTACAGTCCGATTATTTCTTTTTCTGAGCAACAAAGATAATGATTAATTATTTTATACTTTTATATAAAATACGCTAATAAATTTTATCTATTTCAATAAGATTTTTGATGAATACCAGAAATTTTCCATTTTCCAACACACATATACAACACAAAATTTAAATTCCGTTAACATAACTTTTTTACACACACATATTTTTATGATGCATGACTTGATCAACTCTTTATATTTATTTAATTGCCATTCCTTTTTTTTTTTATGTTATCATAAGATTATATTTTTATGTTATTATATCATAACATGGTTCAAATCATATTTAATGTTTTGATATTGGTTTATTGTATTTTATAGAAATTTATATTCTTTTTGGCTTTAAATAATCACTGATCGAAGTTGTGAAATATATTTTTCCATAGGTATCCGGCGCTTCATCGGCTGCAACCATATTAGAGCATACGAATTCTTCACTGAATCGATCAATTCCGACTGCCCCTTTTATGGATACGTCTGCGACACTTACGACAACTTCTCCATCGGGAAGTGTCCGTGGGGCTGCGGACGGACGGATCCATGTGCGCTCCCATGGGGCTGAAAGCAGAAAAGTGGAAAAAGTTCGCCCGTGATGAGCCCGTTAAGATGTTTCTGCACACAAGCAATACGGAACCCTTCTGTCGTAAGTTGACATGTTTGAAATCCTAATATCAAGTCACTAAGAACAGTAAATTTCAAGCAATCCGCAGTCGAAATCAATCAACTATCAGATTTCAGTTGAACGAAGTGACCAAAAAAAAACAAACAAAGATTTATATTCATTTTTCAATAAAATAATCACTAATTGTCACCACACCATCACTGTGCCTAGAGTGGAGTTTCCCCTATACAGTTTGGGAAGGATGCAGGTGAGAAGTCTGACTGGGCTCTGTGACGCTCTACAGTCATATGAACGTATACCTACTGCTTAAAGTGGATTTCGAAACACTGCAAACATACATGGCACT